>CBVK0101172292.1:0-24800 GCA_900067695.1 Picea abies
TATATATATATAGGGAATACTCTTCATGAAATCTCTTATAAAATTCTTCCCATCCCAAGAAAGGGATTTGGAGACCTATGTCAGCGTTAGTGTCTTTGTACATTGGTTTTATTGGTTCTAATTCAAACCTAGTTATTTGAATGACTAGATTGAATTGTTCTTGGGATGATTCAATTTTAGTGTGTCCATCTTTCCTATTCTATGTTTTCAACATGTTGTTTTCCTTTATGAGATTTCCTTGGAGTTCTTGTTGAAGCCCTCCTAAGAGATATACTTTCTTAATTAACACATAATTTATCATTTCTAAAATTTATTTAAAAAACTCTATTCCTAACAATCTATGATTTACAATGACTTGAAAATAAAATAATGTTTTTGTTTTTTAAAAATAAGACTTATATTTTCAAAATTTTCAAATTTTATACAATAAAATAGTCACTCATTTTGAAAATGGATGAAGAATGTTTTTTGAAACATACCTAGATGATGAGACAAAAATTGTTCTATACAGAAAATGTGAACAATGTCAATACCTCTAAGCTCTACAATCAATCTTTGAACTTTGTGATCAAGATGCAAGGAAATTAGGTATTAAGACAATGCTCACATAACGAGAATATGCGTATATACTGAAGAACAAAATTCAGTTGAAATTTAATCTCATTTCACGACTTGAAATACTCAAAACAACAAAGTTCACTCTTACCTGGATAACCTCCAAATGCTATAGAATTTAACACTTTATAGAGAAATATTGAAATGTTGCATCATCATGACTTAAATGGCCCCGAACCAAATCAGATTTGGGAAAATATTTGGGATTTAATTTGATTAGACATTCCAACAACTAAAATTTAGGAATTAATGGTGATCGAACCTATCCAACTATTATCAACGTGCATTTTGAATTTCGAATTGACATATGGTTCCCACTTTAGCTTTGGGTGAAAGTTTCAAAGTTGAGTGATGTATGTTAAAAGGTTCTTTTGGTATATCAGTTTAGGAGTAGGCTAACTCGAGAGCAAACAGGTTTTTCAGACAAACTAATGGGCTTGAATCCTGCCATATTTTTAGGGGCAATATGAATTTTACATGGATCAAAGTTTCATGCATTTTAGAACTTTACTTTAGGGGTTTTGTCCCATTTTAAACTAACCCAGATATTCAGAAAATCAATCATAATTCTAAATTGACAAAAAATTTAAAAACGGACCACCAAAAAACCTACGGAAAGATAACTCAGAAAAGAAAATTTCTCCCAAATTATCTCACTCCTATCATCCTATATTCCAAAAATGAGTTCCATATGAAGGAGGAGAAATCACAAGGTTTCTTAAAATTTGTGCAAAAACACAGTGATCGATGTGTCAGGAACTTTTGTTGGGTGAAAGTTTGAAATCACAATGATAAGCTTTATTGGTTGTGTTTAAAACTTCCATTGTGATGAAACCCAACATTCAAGTTTAATAAAAGTTTATGGTCAACTCCAATGAGCGCTCGTTGGTGTAACTTTTAACTTTTTCAATCGTTTCCTTTTAAAACTTTCTATTAATGCACATCAAAAATTTCTTTCAACGCAAAGTCAGAAAACTCACCTATGATCGGTGCTAATTTAAAATTTTATGCCAATTTATTATTAGAAAACTTCAAAACTTTTTGAAAACCAAAATTACAAAGAAAAAACCCCCAAATTACAAAGAAAAGACCAATAGTGCAAGTCTATCAGGGAACTTTAAAGATTTTCATTGGTGACAAAAGTGAACTTTACTCTCCAATAAAAGTTAAAAAGTTGACCGATGAAAAATGTAAAAACAAGTAAAATATTTTTTTTTGACTAAGAATTTTGTGGGGGTTTTTTTTTTTGCAAAGAGGTTATGTGAAAAATGACTAACTTCTATGAAAATCTATCAAGATTTTTTTTTAGTAAAAGCAAAGAAATTAAAGGAAAAAGTGGTACCCAAAATTTGTAAAATTTTTAAAATTTTAGGTTAAGTTGAGTACTCAACATCCACATAATTTAAAAAATGTCAAACCCAAATGGAGTGTCATATGTGAAGAACCAATACACAACATAGCATAATGCTAACTTAATGGTCAAAATCAAGCAAACTATCAAAAAAATTATCATACCTAGGTCACAGATCACAACAATGTCCAACAAAGAGGAATAAATGAGGGAGGTTACCAAGGTTGAGGTGGATACTAGGGAGGATATCATGGTTGATACAAAATTGACGAGTATGTGGTCGAGGATAATTTATAAAGAAAAATTGTTTTGTTTTCTACAAGGAAGATCACATCAATCCATACTATCCATTGAAATAATTGAAATATAGTACAAAACTTAAATTTTGTACTAAATGTGGAGTAGGAGATCATTCCCTAGAAGAATGCTCTTCATGCTTGAGAAGAATATGAATAGGAGAAAAATCAATCTCTTGTAGAGTGTTCCAAAACATGAGGTGATGAAATCCAAAAACTTAAATGTAATTACCAAATCAAGACCAAAGAAAGAAGGGAATACAACATTGAATAAAACACCTCAAATAAAACCTATAAGAAAATACATCCGAAATCTAGATCCTCAAAAGGAAAGGAAAATCAAGAAAAACAATGTTGTACTATTCGATGATATAACAGAGGAATAAAATCAACAAGAACGTCGATAGAGAATATACCAACAAGGGAAGGATGAAATCCTTGGGAAATTCCTTTATATTTTAAAATAAAAAGAGCCAGTCTCTAGATTATTGGAATTATTGAACATCCTTAAGAAATGTAAAGAATAACAAAGAAATGCAAAAAATTATGTCAGTTAAATCAATAAGAAATATCCTTGAATGACTATGATAGACAAGTGAACTTGGAGATCGAGGTCTTTTTGGTTCCATAGGTTATGGCCGAATTTGGATCTCAAGTTAACATTCTACTAAAAGAGACCTAGATTAGAATGGGGAAACCCAACCTATTTAGTTCAAATAATTTCTTAAATTTGGCCGGACAAGGTTCATCAAGCCAATTGGCATATTAAAAGGAGTAGAAATGATCATTATGGGGGTACCGACTATTGTTACACATGATTTTGGTCACTCTAGTGTTGTCTGTACAAGTGATGTGTTCAGGTTCCCACAAGGACTTTTTGCCTGAGAAAGATGACTGTTGTCTTCTTCCAAAAAACACATTTTTAAGATGAGTTTGCAGGCTGCCTATGTTACAGGGTGCAAGAATCCCTCATTCTTGCAGGCCACACACACTTAGGGTGCAAACTGTTCACAGTCTGCTCCATAGATAGGGTGCGGACATGTTTTTAAGCTTGGAAAGGAGAAGAGGTCATGAAGGTTCTAGAAGGGGATCTTCTAGAAAATGAGTTGGCATTCGCATGGTTGGCATCCTACTGACTTCTCAGATTTGGTGGGATCATCCTCATCCATGTAACCATCCCTCCTCCTATATATTGAAAGGTTTCTCATGGAAAAGGTTAAGCAAGATTGAATGAAGAATTGGTGAAAGAATTGTGTGAAGAACCCTTCTTGGACAGAAGCTTAAAGACTCTATTTGGTCTCTCAAGAGATATTGGATCTTCTTCATGCAAGTGCAGAGCAAGTGTGTGTGTTGGAACCAAGGGTCATTGAAAGGAAGCTTGCAACATCAAGGCAATCAAGTTGTATCTTCTACTTTCATTTAATATAATACATCGACATGTCCCTTTCCCATAAAATCAATCTTATTTTATAGCATAACTCCTTGATCATATGCATAGGTTGACATTGAATATACTTTTCTATCTTTACTTTGGTTGGTTTGTGTTGTCTTGGACCTGACTTCACAAGAGCGCTGGAGGGAACTGGGAACAACATAGACCTAAGGAAGCGATATAAAGGTATGTCACTCATTCCTTCTTATTAGTAGATTCAATGACTACAACTTAGGGAAAGAGACGTGTCATGTCATGTTTTGTTCTAGATCCAGGTGGATCTAGGGAGATCTGTTAGTGTTCGCACCTCGATAACAAAATTGGCGACTCCGCTGGGGATACAACCCATTTTTGGTGGTTTTTTCTTGGCCATTTGCTCTTAACCTACCCTTTTTCATTCCCATCAATCTCTGAGTCTTGAGGAGACCCTTACAAACTCCCTGGATCCAGAAGTTACCTCAGAAGTTTTGTTCTCTTTCTAAAATTTTCTTGATTACAAACCTTCTCGCACTACACCCTTCTGTAGCCTGCGAGAACGCCAACCTGCGAACCCACTTGCAAAATTTTTGGATTAAGTCTTTTGTGTCCTCAGATGCCCAGGTTTGTTTGTGTGTCTAGGAAGAAATTCTCTGGCCAGTGATTGAATGTTTCTTGGCTTCAAATCTCGTGAATGATTAAGTTCTTCTTGATCATGTTTTCTCAATTTTTACCTCTTGGTCTTTTCACAACAAGGGTATAATCTCCGGTTTTGAAATCTGAGTGCTTGTTTGGTTGGGAGCCTTTGATCGATTTAAAAGTTGAGATCATTTGTTCTTTTCAATTGCTTATTACTTGGAAAATTGTTATCCATATGCATTTGAAGAGACTGGTCTTGTCAGTTTGTTATTTTTGTCTTCATTGAAAGATTGGTTTGGGTGTTTGTTGTATATTTCTTTTTCGTTGGTTGATTGTTTTTTCTTAGTTCCACCCCTGTTGTTTGGTTTCTAACAAAAATTAAAGACATTTTCTTTTTTAAAGAAACTTTTTATTATAAAATATTGGCATTCAAGTACTGGAAAAAGAACGAATAGGGAATTTGCATTGTTCATGGTTGTTTGATATTACATTTCAGAGAAGATCATACATTGTAGTTCACATTGCTCCAGAAAACTCCTCTCTCCCTCCTGTAAATAGGATTCATTGAACAAGAATTTGTCTCATTCATTCCTATTTATACATTGTTGGGTCAGAGTCTCACACAACATCGGGTTCATTTCCGTCTCCTTCTGAGTAACAACAACCTTTAATAATATTGCGCAATTTTAAAATTAAACTAGTAACTTTTTCTAGGACTCTTTTACACCAACATTAGCTAGGCTAGAGCTTTGGAATAGGCAGTGAGACACACTGTCCAAAGAACAAAACAAACAATAGTATCTTGTGATAAGGAGTGTCAAATTCCATTTGCAACATTTTTTCCTGGGAAGCCCTTCTCACACAAGGGTCAAACCAGAGGTCGCATTGAAATTGACAAAGTTACTCACCCTGCTTTGTTGATATCGGTGTAGAGATTGCATGTATTATGGGGGTCACTTGAATGTATACCCACAATGATGAGTGGAAGCCTCTCAAGCTGATTTCAGGCTAGATACCCTGCCCTTGCGTGTGGATCGGACTGTCGACTGTTCCCCCAAGCATTATTGTTGTTGGTAGTAACCTTAGTAGCCTACCTTCTTAGGGTCTTACACAAGGTGACTGTGAAGGGGTAAGTCTTCACGATACCTGGAATCGACATTGACCAAACTCACTTGAGCTCCTTGGAGGGTATACCCATGATTATGTGTGGGATCTTGCACCACGGTGTAAGTCCATTAAGAAAATCGTCAACGTAACTTTTCCACCCTATCCCAACCCCTTCTTGTCTCGTCATCACGACATTGGATTTCATCACCAACTAGTGACTTCGAAATTGGAAGGTCTTGTTTGCTTGGTTTTTCTTCCTAGATTTTACTAGCGCATGCTGTTTGTTTACCCAAGTTGACCACATAATTTCTTTTTTAAGATTCTAAATCAATCACGATTGACCCTCCACATCGTTCACATAGAATGCAAGGCCTACCCCTAGAAGATCTGGAAGGTTCTCAAACCTTGCCTACCAACTCACTGGAGGGCTCTCCTCAACAGAGTGAAGTACAAGACGTCGCCACTTCACAAGTGGAAAGAACTAACTCTTTAGAATGGTTCTGAATTACCAATTCTTGAGAGGACTTCCAACTTCCCACTGACTCTGAGAGATGTATTGTTCGAGTGAATTCTTCCAGAGATCTAGTTGTTCAGTCTTCTAGATCACCAACCGGACCTTTCATAGGACCTGAGGGTCAAGATCCTTTTTGGACCACTGGCATTTTTAGATGGGATATATTTGGCTCAGGAGCAGGCATTGATATCACTGTCGCACCTGAGCTGCCCGAAACATCTGATCCATACGCAATACCTTTTACTACTACATATTATTTTCTTGGTACAGACACTCCACGAGATGACCACATCTTGACTCTCCCTCTACAAACGGTCCATTACACAATGGTCCTAGATACTATGAGTCCTCACATCGATATTACTGCAGCTAGCCATGCCCCCATTAGCACACCGCTTTCACCCAGAGTCACCCGAACACTTCCACCCGGATATCATGCATTGAATGCTTCTATTCCTGCTCCTACACAAATCACATCCGGAACTCCTGGTGGTTCCACTCCTTCTAGGCACCATCTTCCTGGTTTCATTCCGACACTTCCTCCACCCCCTTTCAAAGGACCTCTTCCTTCCTCTATCGGAGGCACTAATCCTAGTGGCACCATCTCTTCTTTCACACCTAATTACCAGATTCCTGTTGGTGGACAATTTCACCAAGGAGGCCAACCTCAACCCCCTTTTGTAGGACAAATATCAATTGGGATGCAAACCCTGATTGGAGGGAAACCCCCATCGATCCCACCCTATGGGAAAAACATACCTCCATCCTTGGCCGAGTATTGGAATTATCTTATACAACATAATCCTCAATCGACTAGGGGACAACAGCCTCAAGATAGCTCCATCATACCCCCTAGTATAGGCAAACCATATCCAGGCACATCTAATCCTATTTGGGGCTCGAACGCTCAACCCCATGCCCCTGTCCAAGGGTACAACCCTATGAATTACTTGCCTCCACACCAACCACCAAATCTGTCGGGATCTTCGCATTATATGTAGATTGCTTATGGTCTCACTGGTTTACTGATGGGACTCCCTCCCCAAAGTCACTAGTACCTTCATGTGAATAGATAGTTACCTTTCTTAGCCACTCTGGACCTCCTAGATCTGTCAAGGATTTTAAATGATCCAATCCGTCACTCTCCTCAATGGCTCGCCATACCGGCCAAACTACCATCCAACATCCCTAAATTCGATAGTAAACTAGGAGAGGACCCAAACAATCATGTAATGAATTTTCACCTTTGGTGCTCATCCAACTCCTTGATGGATGACTCTATTCATTTACGCCTTTTTTAGTGAACCCTCACAAGTTTCATCGTGAAGTGGTATATTGAGTTACCGTGAGGCTTCTTCAACGACTTCAACACCCTCGCTATGGATTTCCTCACCCACTACCAGTTACCAATTCGCTACGAAACGGGAACCGAGATTTTGAGTTCTTTCAAACAAACCAAAGCCACTCATATCTCTGATCACATTCATGAGTGGTGACGAAGACGCTGTCTCATCAAACTCGAACATCCTGATCAGTTGTTGGCAGAATGGTTCACAAAATCATTCGTGAATGACATCGCTTGTGACATCGCCATGGGTGGATTTGTCACAGAAGAATAGGCCATCAGTCGTGCCCAATACCTAGACCTCGTTTACTCATAAACGGGTACTCTTTATGACTTACTCCTTGATGCACCTTGTCCTTCTACTTCTACTACTTCAACCACTTCTGCTGATTCTCATGCAGTTGACAGTGTGATTGGCACCTTCCATGCCCAACCTCATTCTGTCCAAAACTCTAGCAACAACCCCAAATCCATTTCTTCTAATGTTCAAAATGCTCTGTCTCCTACCCTTCCCACCGGCAAGACTTCTGAGGTAAACTCTGTCCAATCTACCCCTTCCAGAAAAAATAAATCCAAAAAAGGAAAGGGTAAGAACAAGGAGGATAAAAATAATCCACAAATTGAGAAAACCAAAACCCCACCTGTTGATGATAGGGATAAACGCAAACCCCGATACCCTTGTCTTATCTGTGGTGATGATCACTACATTAAGGATTGTCCACGATGAGCCAAGGTTACTAAATTCCTTCAATGGACGACGAAACCACCCACTCCAATCGTATTGTCACAAACCTTCCCTTCCTAACAACAGGCCCAATTGGTCATTCATGACCAACCTTCCCCCTCCAATACATCCTATGTCTTAATGTGTACAGGTGATTCAAAGCAGAATGACATCACACTTACCACTCGAGCCAAAGATTATCCTTCCTCCAAAGAGAAGGTTGATGAAATACCTCCTTCATTAGTCCAACCATCTCCCACGACTCCACCTACCAACGGTCCTCTTCATATCGAACGACCAAGCCTAGATACAGTTCTTCACCCTCCTCCGAAGGGTGTTTCTTGAAAATCACCTTTCAATCCCCATGCACGTGCTGCCCAAAACTACAATATTGTCGAAGATCTTGCCCAAGCACCATCCACAATGTCAGCCCTCAAAGTCCTTCAGAGTTGTCCTATACAATGGAAGGCACTGTTGAAAGCTATTGGTGGAATCGACCCCACAGATACAAATTTAATAATTTTTGACTTGGAAGATCACATTCCAAGGTTACCCCCTCAACTCGCATTCCAAATACAAGTTATTGTCTCCAATTTTTTTTTTTGTAGAATGGTTATTGATGAGGGTACCTCGACTTGTGTCATGTCTATTACCTTCTAGAAATCCATCGACTCTCCTCCTTTGACTGAATCCCACAACACGCTCAAATCCTTCAATGGCTCTGGTTTTAAGCCTTATGGTGTCCTCCCTTCATTTCCTATTACGTTAGAAGGCAAAATGGTCCAAGTTTAAGTGGAGATCTTTGACGCTCCTCTCGATCATAACCTTCTACTTGGCCTTAGCTGGATTGATTCCATGCGTGCAGTTGTGTCGACTCTTTTTTGTGTCGTGCATTTCCCACATCAAGGAAAAGTTGTTACCATTGACCAATTAGCTTTCTTTCACTCTGATGCACGTACTGGCAACGTGTCGTTCATTGCAACCCCCCCCGGATATGAGAACATTGGTGTGGGTCTTCTTAAAGATTCCTCGTTAATGGGTACTTTCCCCATCCCACCACCCGATGTTCCACATCCGTTTGTCACCTCGATCAACATGATCTCCACCTCTGTTCACGAAACCCCTGCATCTTATGACCCATGGATGGTACCCAACCCCAGTGATCATCTTTGTTATGGCGACAAAATGCCTTTAAGTTCGATCGAATCCACTTATCAAGCCATTCAATCGGCAACCCCTGCTACCCCCTCTCTTGGTGATTTATCTCCAGATCCTTTCCGCGTCATTTTTCCCACGGATGAGATGATTATGTCTGTTATTTCCATGGAAGACACCCCTTGGGACGATGGACATCATCATTCCATCCTCTTCCTGGAACAACACACCATTAAGGGTTACCAACGGATCTCGACCCCATCAACCGTTGTCGTCATTTCTACCATTCCCGAGTCTACACATGATCTGTTCTACGAAGGGAACTTAAGTAATATCTCACCCACCATCCCCCTCTACATATCCATAAAACTTGGAATTGTCGAAAATGTGCATATAGGAGCTTCATGCTCCCATGATGAAGTTGTCACCTACAAATCTCTTTGCCAATAATTTCATGACATCTTCGCCTGGAGTTATGAAGAAATTCCGGGTATTGATCTCGACATTGTGATACATGAGATTAAAACATACCCCAATGCTAAACCCATCCAGCAACGACTTCGTCTGGTCCACCCACGTAAAGCGGCCGCTATCAAGCTTGAATTTGAGAAACTTCTCAAAGATGGCTTTATTTACCCTGTGACGCTAACTGACTGGGTTTCCAATCTTGTCCTGATGGACAAGAAACAAGGCACAATCCGCGTGTGCGTTGATTATAGGGACATTAAAAAAGATTGTCCTAAAGACAACTTTCCTACCCCCTTCGTTGACTAGATCATCGAAGATTGTGTCGGAAGTGAAATCTTCTCTCTAATGGATGGTTTCTCTGGATATAATCAAATCAATATCGTTCCTGCGGACCAACACAAGACCGCTTTTATTTGTCCTTGGGGCACTTTCACCTATCGGAAATTTCCATTCAGTATAAAGAATGACGGCGCAACTTTTTAGTGTGCTATGTCTTATGCCTTCCATGATATAAAGAACATTGTGCAGCCATATCTTGATGACTTACTCACTCATTCCATGCGCCATGTAGATCATCCAATACACCTCCGCGCCATTTTCCTTCGATGTCGGTTTTACCATATACACTTGAATCCCCACAAATGTGTTTTCTGCGTAGAATTCAACTGACTTCTTGGCTTTATTGTTTCACATCAAGGGATCAGGGTAGATCCTTTGAAGGTTGAGGTGATTCTCAATATCCCTCCTCCTTCCTCTCTTCGCTAGTTACAAAGTTTGCAAGGGAAGGCAAACTTTCTCCGTCGTCTCATCCCAAACTATGCTGAGCTAACTCTTGGATTTATGCGGCTGCTCAAGAAAGGTTCTGAATTCATATGGGATACCACTACCAACAAAGATTTTGAAGCCTTGAAACTGTCTTTGACACGTACCCCACTACTCTCCCCACCTTATTACAATCGAGATTATTTCCTTTACCTTGCAACCTTAGACTATACCATCGCTATGGTTCTCATCCAGGAGGATGATTCTCATGAGGAACATGCCATTTATTACTTGAGTCGGAGTCTCATGACTACCAAAACCAAGTATTTACATGTTGAAAAGATGGCCTTGGAAGTCATCCAAGCTGTTCAACCATTCCGGCACTATATCCTCTCTCGCAAGACTACAGTAATTTCTAACTGCAACCCTATGCAACACATTCTTACATGCTAATTGCTAGGGGGAAAGTACTCCAAATGGATTGTAATACTCCAAGAGTTTGACTTAGAATTCGAATGCGCTAAGTCCAAGAAATCCTTGGTGTTTGCCAAGTTGATATGCGACCTTCCCTGCTTTGAGACGGAAAATGTAGCAGCTGATTCATTACCCGATGAATTCATTTTCTTGATTAGTTCCGGTGACCTTTGGTATGGAGATATCATCATATATCTCCAGACCCAGACTTTCCGGCCCAATTTGTCTAGCACTGGCTGTCGTTGAATATGCTACCAAGCCCGTCAATATATTATCCTTGGTGATACTCTTTATCGTCGTGGGATTGACTCCATTTTTTGACGCTACCTCACGTTTGACGAAGTCAAGAAATCCCTCAACGATTGCCATTCTGGAGCTTGTGGTGGTCATATGTCTGGGTATGCTACTACCCAAAAGATCTTACGAGTAGGGTATTTTTGGCCTTCTTTGTTCAACGACTGTATAATCGTCGTCCAAAAATGCCACGCTTTCCAAACCTACAACAATAAAATATGATCACACCTTGCTCCTCTACACCCTGTGGTCTTCGTTGGTCCTTTTGCGAAATGGGGTATCGATTTCATGACATGTCACCCTCACTCGGCCGGGGGGCATGGATAGATTATTGTAGCCATAGATTATTTTACGAAATGGGCCGAGGTGATGCCAACATTCAAAAGTACCAAAAGGACTGCAACATTATTCATATTCAATCACATCATTGCTCGTTTTGATGTTCCTTAGGCTATCGTTACTAATAATGGTAGCCACTTTATAAACTTCATGATGTCCGAACTCATTGAAAAGTTGGGTCTTTGCCATGAAAACTCAACACCCTATTACCCACAAGCCAACAGCCAAGTCGAAGCAATAAACAAGGTTCTCATTGTCATGCTTCGACGAATGATAGGGATTCACAAAATGAGTTGGCACAGGATGTTGTTTTCAGCATTGTGGGCTTACTGAACATTCGTTAAGTCTGCTACTGGGTTTACACCATTCCAGTTAGTTTATGGTCTAGAAGCCATCTTGCATATTGAATGTGAGATACCCTCCCTAAAACTAGCCATCAAACTTCTCCCAAACACTTCTGCCAAAGAAGAACGACTGTTGTATCTCATGCAATTAGACGAAACCCGTCGTGATGCCACCCTAGTTATAGAATCCTAGAAGAAACGCATCAAAGCCTAATACAACAAACATGTCAGGCCACATGTTTTCTTCGAAGGTGATCTGGTTCTCCTTTGCGAACAAGATCGAGATATGCTAGGAGCTGA
The DNA here is from genome assembly GCA_900067695.1 of Picea abies. NCBI lineage: Eukaryota > Viridiplantae > Streptophyta > Pinopsida > Pinales > Pinaceae > Picea > Picea abies. The sequence goes on from CBVK0101172292.1 coordinate 12,136, forward strand.
AAAAATTTGAAGCTATGTGGCGAGGTCCTTATATCGTCAGACGAGTTTTGGAGAAAGGAGCTTACGAGTTGGTGGAATATGACGGTATCCCTTTGAGTGAACCTAGAAATGGGTTGTACTTAAAGAATTACTATGCCTAAGATCACATGTGCATGAGTGCTTGTATTTTATTGTATCATACTTCTTGTGTGTTACTGTAGTATGCTTTTTCATTATTTGGTCTCTGCCCTCGACCGCTTATGTTACATTATGCTTGGTTTCTAGATGTCAGAGTCTTCGCTACCCCAAATTGGCTTCGTTGATGGCGCTAGCTATATTACTCAGAACCTTGCTTCTGTTGCATGGGAAATTCACACACCTACAAATGAACTTGTCAGTCTGCGAGGTGTGTGCCTTGGTCATGGGACCAATAATATTGCAGAATATAGTGTCGTCGTCGAATTGTTGATTGATGTTATTTCGCTTAGGATCCACCACCTTGTTATACGACTCGATTTGCAGCTAGTAGTACTACAACTAAGTAATGTCTATGCTATTCGAAGTCTTACTTTATTACAGGTATATTTATGAATTCACCTCTTGGAACGTTATTTTGATTATATTGAGTATCAACACATTCCTAGATGTCTAAATACATTGACTGATGCTTTAGCTAACTATGTGTTAGACCATTTGGGACATTTATAAACCAATCACACATTACATGTATAACACAACACAAGATAAGCCGTATATATGTATATAATGATCAAAAGTGTTTACAAAAAGTTTCTATTCAAGGACCAAAATCTCAAAAATACAAAGTCCATGGCTTCTACAAAATAACATCATGGATGATGCTCATGATAACACACAATTTCTCGGGCTACCCTACGAAACAGTCGAATGATAGACTCAGACAAGGCCAGAGTATGGTGCTGGTAATGTCTAGGGATCTCCCCAATAGCCATATCCGGGATGTCAGTGGTGAAACCCTCCAAGTTCTGCTCCACTGCCTCATAGTCTTCGACATCCCATATCACCACTAAAGCTGCCTCTTCTCGTTGTTGAATAGGAGACATTCCTGGAGGTTGATATGGCCCCACATCTGTGTCAACAAAAATATATTTTTTGATTAGTTCTTAGATAAACACAAAAACATTTCATATGATAAAAATTACAAAAAACATTTAAAAAGAACAAAATGTGTACTTCTTACCTAGATCACCCCACTAAGCATCCTCAAGCAGGGCCAAATCTAGATCCCCTTGGAAATCCAAACCGTCATGTGTGTAGTCATCAAACATCAACATTTTGGGTCTTAACCCATCAAAAAATGAATCATTGTACTTGATTATAGGCCCAGCTACATGTCAGGCCATGAGGTTGCACCACCTCAGCATCCTCAGATCCTATGGGGCCGATAAACCCCAATCAACCTGTAATCGCATCAATGGGACCCTCTCGAGGAAGAAGAACACCAAAAGTAATCCGTACCCAAACTGCTTCAAGTTACCCCTTCTGCACTTCGTCAATTGCCTCTTCATACTGTAGAGAACTGCATCCAACCAGTTGAAGACCCAAGGCTCTGTGCACTCTATGGCATATTGGAAGTAGCTCTGGAGAGCCATGTGTGGAGCCACGCTCCCAAACATGCGTGCTATAGTGAACAAGATGGTTCGCAGGGTCAAGTCTTGGACCCCCACAATAGCAACCTTACCCTTACTTCTTTCTGCCTCAGGAACACAATACTGGCGACAATACTCACTCATAGGGAGTCCGCCGCCTTAGCCACCAGTCAAGCTAGCATGGTATCCACGCCATGATAACCCCGTTAGAAAATAGATATCCTCGATATCTAGAGTTAGCGTATGGACTCCCACATGAAATAACTGTTGGTCCACATCCCACATGTGGACTAGGTATTCCAACAATCTGAGTTGGGCTCTCATGCCCGGAATCCTGAAGAATTTCAATATCCCACAGTCTTGGAGGGCAACGACTATACCCGGGTCATTCCTAGCAATAGCATCATCTTCCTCATGTTCTCTTTCTCACCACTCCAACATTGTGATGGTCAAACACCTGCACAAGAGCCATGAGAGAAGAGTCAACAACTTGTTTCAAACTTTTGCATAATTTTTATTGAGCATTTTTTAACTTTAAAATCCATGTTTCGGCCCTCACAGGTGTTCCTTTGGCACAGTGTGAGATTCTCTCTGGTGTCCTAAAGGCCACCTATGAGAATCCTATATTCTCGCAGGTCCCATAAAGCCTTCCTGCGAGAATGCTCGAACACACGGTGTGACCCTAAAATGGATTTAAAACCCTAAAAATTGCCAATAAAAACTAAAACTAAACCATTAAAAGTTAAAGGATCAGGAGCTTACCTCATTGGCTGAAACAGTTCACCAAATGATCGCTTGTGCCTCCCGTAATCGAGAAAAGAAATTTGGGGGAAAATGAGGTGTGTTGGGCAAAGTTTTTGGCAAAATCACAATGAAATGGTAAAAAGCCCTTTTTACCCATATTTATTCACTTTCTACTATTTTTTATTGATTTTTTATATTATTTTTATTGCTTTTCTTATAAAACCTAATGCCTAATAGCCTTATGAGTATGGTTTTCCTCAGGTGTAGCAAATTTGAAGTCCAAACGAAGGAGTACGGGTGTTTTTTTTCTTTTTGTCACATGTACGACTACTTTTTAGGGTTTTTAGAAAAACCTCGAGCTCAGTCTTCATTCGTTCTCACGCTCGAAAGTATATGAGAACGTAACCGAGTATACTTTTTCTCATCTTTTCATACTCATATGGTAACATGAAAGCGACGACCCTAAAGGAGTATCCTTTAAGCTCTTTTCACACTCCATAAAAACGAAAAGATTGCCGAGCGATCTTGTTCTCTTCACACTCGTTAAAGTATCTAAAGAAAACATTCGACGGGTGATAGTTTATCACTTTTTCAGTCTCGCTGAAATTATTTACAAAAAAGGAACTAGGAGAGTTCTCTTTAATTGTTTTTCAGACCCTCAAAACATGAAAAACTCTCAAGTTTTCTACCTTTGGACTTGTTAAACAAACATCAATAGACCCGTAATGGGACTGAACCACTCCTTCCTAGGGTTCGTTAAATATAATCTGGGGGACTCATTCGAAGGATGAGCTTACATCAACAAGCATATGTTATCCTCCTCAAGCTTGCGTAAAAATAAAGAGGTACTCGCCAGAAATGGTGGGGGAAATTTTGGGAAAGGGATGTGTTTTCGTATTCATATTAATGGTAGTAAGCGTCACTCTTGAACATGACACCACCTATTCATCATTTGAATCTGGGTTGGGAAATCCATTTGTCTCTCGTTCGACTTGCTATAAGGTCATATCTTGAGTTATCTTTGAGTTAGTGCTGCCAAGTCCTTGGTCGTGTCGTTCATATGTTCAAGAGAAGTTCACACGAGCCCTCTATTGAGTCAACCATCTGCAGTTGTCCATTCTTACTATGTCGGCCTTCCCTGTGTCCGTTTCAACCCATATTCATACTTTGTTTCACCCTCAAAATCTGTTACTTATTTCGTGTCATTGATGGGGGATGCGTCAAGACCCTCCCGTGACGATTCTTTTTCCGTCGACTCCAACTCATTATCCGGGAATGAGACCTATAAATCATTTAGTACCTTGGAACCTACATGCCTTAATGGAAAGTCTCTTCACTTTTGACAGGGGTTTCACATTATTGATCCCTGCTCGAGAGATTCCGTCGAGTGCTCGACTTCAGCTCATTCATTCACATTCGTTCGGATTGTACTTCGGTAGCTTGGGAGTCATTGACATCAATGGTGATTTCCCTCTCACTTGTTAACGATTTTCATCAATGACTGGTAATCAAGTGGTTTCTACCATGTTCAACTTCAACACATGTAATCGCATGGCTAGATTCGTACTTTCAGGTGACGGGATTGAAGAGCCTGGGACTCATCTTTTTGATCCAGGCTGCTATGGAGTATGTATGATTTGTGTTGGTGCATAGATCCACTTTGTATATCACGTGGCTATGTCATCTTAATTCAAGTCTTCTCACATAGATCCATAGTGTATTCCTGGTGGCTATGTAGCATTTTGACGACATGGATCCACGATGTATGATTGGTGGCCATGACCTACGATTCCATTCATTTGTGATCTGAGCATGGGAATGCCTACCTCAGAATTGGTATTATATTCCGTAGATGCTTGATTGTTTACAAGTTTCCGATTAGGTGCGCTCTTGGTTTCTGACACACACACGCAGTTTACAAAGTATTTCGGTTGTCATAGATTCCAGCCTCATACTTTGGGGGGCATTATGTTACACATGATTTTGGTCACTCTAGTGATGTCCCTACAAGTGATGTGTTCATGCTCCCACATGGAATTTTTTCCTGAGAAAGATGATTGTTGTCTTCTTCGAAAAAGCACATTTTTAAGATGAGTTCGCAGGCTGCCTATGTTACAGGGTGCGAGAATCCCTCATTCTTGCAGGCCACACACACTTAGGGTGCAAACGATTTGCAGTCTGCTTCATAGATAGGGTGCAAACCTGTTTTTAAGCTTGGAAAGGAGAAGAGGTCACGAAGGTTCTAGAATGGGATCTTCTAGAAAATGAGTTGGCATTTGCATGGTTGGCATCCTACTGACTTCTCAGATTTGGTGGGATCATCCTCATTGATGTAACCATCCCTCCTTCTCCTATATATTGAAAGGTTTCTCATGGAAAAGGTTAAGCAAGATTGAATGAAGAATTGGTGAAAGAATTGTGTGAAGAACCCTGCTTGGATAAAAGATTGAAGACTCTATTTGGTCTCTCAAGAGATATTGGATCTTCTTCATGCAAGTGCAGAGCAAGTGTGTGTGTTGGAACCAAGGGTCACTAAAAGGAAGCTTGTAACATCAAGGTGATCAAGTTGTATCTTCTACTTTCATTTAATATAATATAGCGGCATGTCCCTTTCCCATAAAATCAATCTTATTTTATAGCATAACTCCTTGATCATATGCATAGGTTGACATTGAATATACTTTGCTATCTTCACTTTGGTTGATTTGTGTTTTCTTGGACCTGACTTCATAAGAGCGCCAGAGTGATGTGTGATCAACAGAGACCTAAGGAAGTGATATAAAGGTATGCCACTCATTCCTTCTTATTAGTAGATTCAATGACTACAACTTAGGGAAAGAGATGTGTCCTGTCCTATTTTGTTCTAGATCCAGGTGGATCTAGGGAGATCTGTTAGTGTCCACACCTACCGATTTGTCCGATAACAACTATGGTAAATTTTAACGTTATTAACTTAGTCAAGGGAATTCTATCCCTATTCAATGTTGGTCAGTCAACCAAGGGGTTGAAATATGAAGGAAACAATATCCCCAGTAAAATACATAATCAAATTGAAAGGGAATGGTAGGTCCAAATTATTATACCCCGAGACCCAAAAGAAGGGAAATCTTGGTCTAAACTCTAGGATGAAGAAAGTGACATAAGAAAACTTTACCAAGTAATCCAAGGAGAAAAATACAATGTTGAACAAAATGCAAGAAGAGAATTGTTGCATGGCTCACCCTTTTCTATGGGACAAAGTTCTGACACAGATTTATGCAAGTGGAAAATAGAGAACTATGAATCAAAATTAAGGGAATGTTGGAAAGCTGAAGCAAGGGAGTGCCAGACAGTTGAATCGATATTGAAGGAAAGATTTTTATATTGCTTCTCAATAAAATAAATTCCCATTGTATATGAGAAAACTATTAAATAATATCCAAGTATAATACCCAAAGACTCAAAATTGACTGCAATCCCTCCCTTAAGATTTAAACACAAGAGTTGCATGCAGTCCATATATATGAAGTATAAAAAACAATCGAAGAGTAGGGTTGAATACAAATATTAATACAATCATTCATAGGAAAACCACACAATGGTAGGAGACACATGCATCCTGAAAACAGATGTGGATCACCACCACAACATACATTTTCAAACGATATGGAGGAAAGAAACTCACAATCACAACCAACATAGTAAAGTTTAAACCAGGGTTCGACCAAAAGAAAATATTTGGAAATGGAAGAAAGAGTAGATCATATATATTGGATATATAGATGAACAAGTCCGGCCACACATATTCCCAAACACATTAGATGGCTTGCCCTACAAACAATACAAAATTGAATAGGCTAGAGGTGATAATTGCACCTGAAAAGAATTAAAATATTTTTTTATAAAGGAGTTATCATTTATTCCAACAAAATCCAACCTACAAGAAGCAATCCAAGAAATTAGAGACTTCATAAGAAGGCCAAGTAACAAAAGTATGGAAGAAAAAGTCAAGTCAATGATTGACCTCAACTTGTAATAGGATATCTTGATAGGAACAAAATATTTAGATCAATCAACGAATTGAGATGGAAAATGAACGTTTTCTAGGAAAACGCTTCAAGTGTAAGAGATATCATCCTAAATTTATGAGAGAAGTAAAATTTATTTTAAAAGTGTCTAAACAAGTCGACCTAGAAAATCAAGAGAAAATTGACTTTCCAGTGGCATACAATGAAGTCCATGAAGGTGAGAGAAAATTGGATGAGTTGAAGGCACTAGAATGGATGGACATCAAAATAAAATACATGGAAGTAGAAATTTCAAACAACAGTTGACCAAAAATGATTAAAATCAACGATTATTGGTCGGAGAAGCAAACAACAAAAATAGTGGACCTACTTAAAGAATATCAAGATGTATTTTCCAAAGACTATAAAGACTTGAAGGGTTTGGTCAAATAAATGGTAGAAATGAAAATAAACTTGTTACCAGGAGCCAAATCTATAAAAAAGAGACCATATAAGTTGGCACACAAATATAAGGAAATCATGCAAAAAGTGACTAAAGGTATGTTAGTTGTAGAAATTATTTATCCTATACATAAGCCAGAATGGGCCAGAATCAATGCGTGTCTTATAGTTTGGATATTTTTCAATACAAAGTAATTCCCTTTGGATTGAAAAATGCCCCAGTTGTCTTTTCCAAGATAATGGTCAAGGAATTTCAAGAATACATCTATAAAATAATGGAAGTCTACTTTGATGACCAAACAATTTATAGCTTATTGAAAAAACGTATACATTGGATTTGAATGATGCTAGAAAGATGTTGACATATGCATCTTTCATTAAATATAAAGAAATGTATATTTTCCAGACCCATCAACATACTATTAGGTCATGTCGTCTTCAAATAAGGAATAAAAGTTGACATGGTAAAGATCAAAGTGATACTCAACTTGAAACCCCTTGTAAATGCTAAGTGAATACTAATTTTGTTGGGTCATATAGGCTACTTCTGGAAATTCATAAGAAACTACTCAAATATTACATTTCCAATGGATGAATCACTCAAAAATGATGTGGAATTTGTATGGAGTACATATTCTCAACCCTTTGTTTATCTGCAATGGGGGTTAGGATGCCTTCTCTTCTATTTCCTAGCCCTTGTCCATCATAGCCTATTTGCCCTAAAATTTTTGATCCAATGCCTTTGGTATGATTTTAAAATTCACCAAACTACTCTTGAGAGATGTCTACTGAAGGTGATCTTACCAAAGTTATCTCGATCATGGTGTTGGATTTGATAGTGGAAATGGAACACAGATTGGATTCTCTGTGCTATTGGATAGCTACTTGGAGATTTTCCAATGGATCCTCCTTCTATACCAACTCATGTTGTAGCTGAGTCATCATATGAGTGCACCTATCCTCTTTCTAATTATCCAATTGGATAACCTTCTCTCCCAAGTGTACAAGTTGAAATCTACTATGGTCCCAGTCTGTCATAACCATTGTGAGGGACTCTTGGCATTCAACAAATCACTTCTCCAACATTGGCAGTATTCTTTTCAAGATCTCAAGGTTCTTCTCCATATCTGTCATCCTATTGTTAAATATTTGGACATCTTCGTTCAAGTTCTTGTTCTCTTCTTAAAGCTAAGCATTAATGGCTTGAATTCCTTCCAACCTCTCTCTATTTTCCTTACCCAGGATGGGTATGCAAGATTTTGGAAGTTGCATCATGGTCAAGGATTCAACTTCTATAATTCCATATGATCCGTAAACGAGGGACTTATATCCCACTTGCTTCACCAACATGGATACTTTGCAAAAATGAAAATTGTCTTCTACAATATCTACTCGGGATCAATTATATTGCCTGTTTACGAATGCTAAATTAACCCAATGAAAACTCTACTTACCTTTTTTCTCCTCCACCTAAGATATGAAAGGAGGGTTCTGCTCTTTGGGTTAGTAATTCTGCTGCAAATGGAAGTAGTGGGAAACAATTATAAAAGGTCAACTCTAAATAGAGAAACATGTAACATCCCACTCTTGTGCACACTGAGAGAGCATATTCTATGAGGAAACTTGTGTGCAAGTGATCCGGGTCATTATACTATTGGTTGTTGTGATTATGATGATGAGATATTGTGGATTTGATGAGATGTTATTTTGTTGTATTTACATAGACATGTGCTATTGACTGGGTTCTCCTGAGTGTGCAAGACTCTAGAAATTGAGGACACAGAGGCATCGATGAAACCCCTTGGACTCTGGATTGAGTCAGGGAGTGAATTGTTAGGGTTTGAATGTTGTTGATGTGACATATGTACATATGATTATATATTATGATGATCGATTATTATTGCTGACATAATTCATTGATGGATGCAGGCTGACGATAGATTTCTAACTAGACTCATATTTGGAGTAAAGGGGTCACGCACAACAACCAGAGACATTGAGGGAGGGGTGTGGCAGTAGCCCTGCCACAACTTACTAGCACTCTCTCTATGGCTCGAACTGTAGATTAACAATTACCTAGTTCGACAAGACCCACGATGCCGTGAGGGTAGACTGTGACAGTCACTCACAACGATTCTAAGGGGTGCGCAATAAGGTAGGGTCCTTATTCCTTAGAGGCCCTTAGTCTCCCACAATATCACCTGACTGAGTATTGACTCTAGGGGTTTGACGTCTACCGAATTCAGTCAAGAGGCGAGTGGCACCCTTGGAGCACGTAGTGCATATTGAAGGGCACGTCATGCAAAGAAAATGGAAAGAGGCGAGTGGAACCCTTGGAGCACGTAGTGCGTCTTGAAGGGCACGTCGCGAAAAGAAAATGGAAAGAGCTGAGTGGCACCCTTGGAGCACATAGTGCATCCTGAAGGGCAGGTTGTGATTTAACTGATAAGTTAATAAACCTAGTTCCTAGAAAACTATGCCTCATTAGGACCTAGTTGGCCTTAAAATAGATGACGGTATGAGTAAAGTTTAATAACTAAAAGTTCCCTTAAAAATTGTTGCCCAACCTAGTGAAATTAAAACTTGGGTCTAAGTAGAACATGTGGATAAAGAAAAACTAAACAAACATGTAACAAGAAGGGGGGTAAGAAATTCAAACTTAATTATTAAAGAAATTTTTTTATAATGGAGGATTAAATTTATTAAAAGGGTAAATGGTTGTTTTTATCTACACTTGCTAAATTGATTTTTAGTTAAAAAGGAAAAAGGGGCAAACTTAAAAAAAAAGGAAACTTAAATAAAGAGGGAAACTTAAAGAAAAGGGGAAACTTAAAGAAAAAGTTGAATGTCTAACTTAGTAAGGAATATAGCCTTTGGAACTTTCTATTTATGAAATCAACTAGGATTTAAGTAAGGCATAAGTCATTTAAGAATTGTAAGGGAATAATGGGACACCAAGGAGAATTTTAAGGAATGCTTTTAGGTGGGTGAGGGAAATAGGAATATTTAATTAATTAATAAATTGATTTTCGGGTGTAACGAGGGGATCAGGCGACATGTGTACGAGGGAGGGTTTTCCTAATTAAATAAATGAAAAATGAATCTAATGAAGGTTTGGGAAACTAATCACTTGAAAACTCTATAAAAAGGATGGTAGAGGAGGAGTATGGATCACATCTGGCTTGCGTAATGTTACGCTATTGAAATTTAATCTTGACTGAACTTTCTCTTATGGGAGTTGGGATACCCAGCTCGGGTAACGAGTGGTAGCTTGCCCTTGCGAGGCAAGGTGGGTGCTAGCATTATCTGGTATTGTGTGCGTGGCCCACTTGCGGCTCAGGGGCTCAGGGGGAATAAGAGTACCCCTAGCATTGGCTGGGAGGTACAGATAAGGTCACATCAGTTGGCAAGCGGGAGCTAGACAGAGCGCACATGGGACATCAACTTCAAAGCATTCTCTTTTGGCTAAGGTATGCATGTTCAAGTTGTTACTTGCAATAAAATTTAATTTATACTTTTTTATTTTACTGTACTCGGATGACGATTTCATTTCCATGAGATTTCCTTGCACATGTATTTTATGGTAATTGTAATCCCCTTGTTGCTTGATTCATCCAGTAAGAACCCTTGCTATCCACAATATCCTTTATTTCCAAGTTACTGTCTATTTGTGCGTTGCAATGGTAATAGTTTAATTGCTTAATAGATAATTGCTACAATGGTAATAGTTTAATTGCTTAATAGATTAATTGTTGCAATGGTAATAGTTTAATTGCTTAATAGATTAATTGCTGCAATGGTAATATTTAACAAATTAATTGGTCACTATGTGCCTTGTGCCAGGTCACCATGAGCTTGTTTTTTTCTTTACCATCAAACAACAATGAAAGGGATATCAAGAAATCAACATTAATAAAGAATGAATTGATTTAGAATCCTATCACCCCAGCAATAAGGCCACCAAAAAATATAATATAATACTCTAATAGTAAAGGTCAATCCCACACTCTATGAAAGAAATTGTTTCAGCGTAAAATAAGACAAGAAACATTTTTTCCCAAAGGCAACATTACCCAATCAGTGATATATATACATATTCAAATGAAGGCCAGTAATATGAATTCCATTAATAAGCTATTAGTTATTGTCTCTTCCATGAATTGTATGAATTTTAATGTGGTTCTCAACATATAGTATAGTCAACATGTATTCCTCATGTTACCCCCCTCCATCTAGGGGTAACTAAAGAGATCGAGTCTTGAGGCCCGCAAGTAGAAAACTTGAAGTGTTGAGAGTTGGATGACCAACATAGCACATACAACCCCTCCTCTTCACAACATTTCACCATCATCATCTATAACAGAGAAACGTTTGACGACATCGGTATCGTCCAAGGGAAGGTGGGGGGTCTTTCTTCATGAGGTAACTAGTCAAGTTTCATGGTAAGTGTCATTAAAATATTTGAGGCATTTGACTGAGTTTCAAAGGATTCCTTCTAATTAGCTAACATTTTCTTGGAAGTTATAATTTTCACCTCATTTCACCTTGGTGGATATCCTTGTATCCTAACAAGTGTTGTCACTCCTAGGGAAAAGGGATGCTACTTGGGGGTCTTCTTGAAGAGCCATCATACCATTGCTGACCATACTTTCCACTTTCCATCATATTTTCCTTTTGTTTCCTCATCTTTTGTTCCTTCGGGTTACATACCCTCAAAAGGATTGTACCTCATTATATTATGGGAAGAAGGGGATAAAGTCCTAGATGGATTGTTGGTGGAATTAAATAAAGAAAGAAAGTTAAGAGAAACCATGACCAAAATGAAATGGTGGGGTAAAGGGTAAAGAAAAATCCAACCCATACTTGAGCTCTACCCCCCATTTGACGTCGCCCCTAAGTATTGAGTGAAAATAAATTACTCACCTATAAATAAGGACTTTAAAATACCCCACCATAAATCAAAATCAAGCAATCCTATGCTTTCAACCTTTCTAAGGGGAATCAGAAATCATAATAAAGAAAAATGTATAAAAGGGGGCTTGGAAAAAGGAATTGTCATGGAAATGGAAACTCAAGATGTCACACACCCTCTACAAAGGTGCCCATGGAAATGAGACCATACAAGACCTTGCATGTCAATCACCCCATGCCCAATTTTTTTTCCTACAAAGCACCTCACATTCATTACATGGCTTAAATAAGGTCCTCTGTGGAAACATTCCTCTACTTGGGTCTTGGGACACCCAATATCTTATTGATCCAGATTTCTGAGAGGAAAGAAAAGAAACACATATTTATAACATCAAAATAGATATAAGATAAAAATAACAGAGATACATTGGAACTTATCTTCTATTCAATAAAGAAATCTGTTGAAGCTGTAAAATGCAGAATGAAAACAATATTGCTCGAATGGTGGTAGCTAATCTCTAAGAAGAGATTTGGCAGCTACGTGCATTCGTCTGAGCACATTACAATGAGGCATCCAAGACTTTTTATCATCCACAAGTAAATAAAAAACCCTAGACATCCTAAAACATAACCCTAGGAGATGAAGCACCAAAAGTCATGTGGGCCTCAATGGGGTAAGTTGATACATCAACTTCCCGGGGTTGTAACTTTTGCATGCGATCTCTGTTTTAGGCGCACGATAGCCTGTTGGAAAGGTCTATCTGAGGAATACACATTATGATATCACGCTCTCACTTTCTAATTATTTTAACTATGGCAGGCCAAAAAGACGTTTTTTAGGGTCTCAAAACGACCCCGAAAGTTTAGGACCCGAAAAGATAGAAAAAAACTACCAAGATGAAAATTGTAACTGCCAAAATGAAAGTTTTATGTGATCCAACTGGAAGAGGTGGGT
>CBVK0101172295.1:0-19797 GCA_900067695.1 Picea abies
ACTAATTCAAGATCAAAACAAAACTAAAATCAAATGACTACAGAGAAGCATATGCTCTGTTTCGTTTATTGCCACAAAGTCGGGTGAACAAAATCATAATCAAACAGTGATGAAATCATTTCATATCAAACTGAAATCGATACACTTAAAAAAAATCGCAGGCAATTGTTATGCTGCCTCATAAACATGAGACACGATCGAATCCAAACAAGCTCATTTTCCAATCGACATAACTGTATTTCCATAAAAACAATCCATGCCGTGAGCGAATTAAGTCAAAACTGGTGCATAAATGAACTCATGAAATCATAACAGGATCAATCAGTTGGTAACAAAGTTCATAAGAATTATCCGATCGTTTGTTATTGCAAATTGGGGTAGACAAAATCATTCACGAAATCATTTCTTGTTTTCATTTCGAAACGACTATTACCCGAATTTCCTCATACGAATTTGACAGAATGACATAAGTCGATCTGAGTTAACAAACTCGTTTGAAAATTAAAATTAACAGAGCTGCAATCAAGTCTATTTTGATACAAATACAACTCATAAAATTGATCAAACTAATTGAAGATACATAGCAATCCAATCAAGCGAATCAAACAGCTGGGGTTTAACATAGTTGTCGTGAATCCAAACCGTTCCATGATTTGGGTGTAGATATCATTTGCACAGGCGTAAATGAGAATATTGTTTTCATGAAAAACATAGTCATTCTTTCCAAATCAAAATCAAACAGAGTTGTATTCCTGATTTAAGGGATTGGATGACATCAATTCAAACTCACGAAGTTGTTCTGAAACCACAGCACACAAACTAAATTAGAGTCGATATAATCTAACCATAATGAAATCAAATCGAAGCATCATGGTAATCTAAATTTAGCATGACAACTTCCTATTCAGATTAGATACAGACAAACCCAATCGAAATGAAACCATCGATCTCGTTAACTTAACAGACAAACGAATCAAATCCGATGAAAATCTATCAGTGGCTAAACTGGGTATGAGAGAATCATGTATCCAAATCGAAAATTTCATTCATTTTTATCAAAGTGAGAACAATGTACAGGATGTATGACATTATGACAGAGCCATTTCAAAGGATAGACAGAGCTATTCGGAAACCAAACTCACATCATTACATTAATCCGAGGAATTCACAAAATGAAAATGATATCAAAATTCATACCTGTATGACGAGCAGACGGCTTGATCATGACATTTTGTAATTGACAACGGTTGTAGACGGTTCAACATTTCGAAAACCGATAGAACCAGTAGTCCTCTGCTTGAACCAGTAGTCCTCTGCTTCCTATCAGTTGCTTGAAGTTTGTCTCTTTGGCTGGTCAATACTGCAACTTGATTTTCCAATGATTGGATTTTCGATTGAAGTAGGGGAACGTCTACATAGTATCGTTCCAACCAAAAATTACATTGGTCACAGGACGACTGTCTGGGCTTTGAAAATGCAGGTGAGGGTTTGGTTACATTGCCGAGGGTTTCGTTAGGTAGTTTGATTCCTGGGTAACTGGGATTGTTTTTTAGGCAAGGGGGGAGATTCGAAACTAAGTCATAAGGTGGCTCGGGGCACAGACCCTGTGAGTAAGGGTACTCATTAGCTAGAAAACGTTCTATGTCAGAGTCCGAATCCGCTCTAAGGATTATGGGCTTCTGCTCAACACTAGGTTTAGGCTTATTCCTAGCCATTCTCAAGATAAGCTGAGCATTCTTTTTTCTTTTTCCATCAACAGTAGGGTTACCTCTAACCTTTTTTCTCACAGGCTTTTTTATAGCCTCAGCCTTGTCAGTTATAACGTCGGGTAAGTCAATATCAGGGTCGACCGAAGGCTTAGGAGAGGGCAGTAGGACATGGAAGGGCACAGGTGGCCCGACCTTGGTTTCATTAACCATAGGCTTGTCAATCTGGACAAGGTCTATATCATCAAAACCATTTCGAGCGATAAAAGCTCGCTAGCTATCACCGTGGAGGCTTAAGTGATGAGTAATGATAAGTTTAATTAGTCCATGGTGGAACAGGCTACTATCGGCCTTCTCCCTTTTAAACCTTTTTGACATTTTGTACAGGCTACGCTGGAAATAGAAAGGCATATTCAATGGATACCCTATAAAATTCATTAACAAACATAGGTGGTAGAGAAAAACGAGTCCATACCGGCCCTCACAGGTCACGAATTGTTTGACTACTATCAAAAGGTCATGCCATCATGGTTTAAGCATGGATATGGGCATACCTCTGTCACAAGATGTGACGTTTCATGAAACAATCAGTAGTGGCCACGACACCTCCTCGACCTTAGAGTTTTTAAACCAACACTGGCCCGAGGATGGTAACCTTGTAGCAGAACTAATAAACTCCTCGTTGATTCCCAACTGAATGTCACCCACATTGGCTCTACAACCATCAAAAGTTAGGGCGAACTGTTGTGCAACAAATAAATTAAAACCCTCGAATCGCTGTACAAAAGTGAGCCAACCGTTATCCTCCAAGTCTTTCCGGGCATTGTCAAATAGTAGCAAGGCTTGGCCACCGTTCGGCTCGATTCGCACCACCGGTGCCATGGAGCCGAGCACACGGTGAGTCCAGGGTTTGGATCATAGCATACATAGGAGAAGAGTGCACGAAGGGTTACTCGAACTAACAGAGGTGAAACAGGAATAAGGGGTAGGCATTAATGACATCATGCGAAGGTGGTGGAGTTATTCACTGGCCATGCATAATAGTCATTGCTAATGTACAACTGCCGGCGCTCATAGCTGTTTAACCCACTATAGTATAGTTCAACAATCATGCCACTTGCCCGACCAATGAAATCAACGGTAAGTGTATAAACTAGCGTGCGCAATCAAATTTATGCCATAGGTTTAAACAACCAACATACAAATCGAAACCAATACCAATGTTTTGGACCAATGCGCCAATGTATTGTAACAACTCATATCAAGAGTTTAACCAATGTGTCAATGCTTCTTCATATAATCAACATGCCAATAGTTTTGAAAACACGAACATAGGTATCATATCAAATGAAATATATCAAGGGTTTAATCATAACTCCAAGGGTTTAATCATAACTCCTATATATCTTCATGAAACCAATGCTCAAGTAGATCAAATCAAAGAACACATAAATCCAAAAGCCCATGCATTACAAACTCAATGAGAGAAAGTCACACAATCAATCCAAGAATGTCCAACGAGTATAGATCAAAAGGATTTTGCCAACTACATAATGATAAGAGAAATGTAAGCGCAATGGGCACATCAACAAGAAGGATAAAGATAGTTCAAATAATGATTTTAATGCGACTACGAAAGACCAAATTTTCACACTTACAGTCGTGAAAAAAAACCTGAAGGTAAATGTGCAAATGTCGCAAAAATAAAAGTGTCGTTTATATGAAAATTGCGAGGAAAAATTGATGTTTGCAAAACATTGGTGTAGGTAGCTTATAAGACAAGGGAAAAATGTGAATTGGCTGCCAACAGGATGTCATATCTCTTGTTCACTGCATTACATAGAAGAACCAGATCTTCACATGTTCACTTGTGCTCGTCCACATGCACGTCCACTCTACAGATATTCTTTCCCACTGCCTCACATAGAAGAATCATCTGGAGTCTTCTCATCAACTCTGCTTCTTGGAGGAGGCTAATACATCATCTTCATTTCTGTTCACATGACGATGCACCCAACACTTTGGTTTGCCTTGTGCTTAGCCATAGGCATGTCTATCTCAACAGATCACCTTTACCACTGGATAATCATCTAGAGTTCTTCTCAACTCTCTGAATGGAGGAGGTCATCTCTACGTTCCTAGCTCCGTCTCAGGCAGGAACCACGTACCCTTCTTAGGGGCTTTCTCTCAGGTTTGTAAGATGAGAGAAAGACTCACATAGCTGCAATGATCCACAAATCATAGGTTTGTAAGCTGGAGAATGTCTCACATAGCTGCATTCATCAACAATTTCAACATTTTCAGTTGAGTGGGGTTAGGAGAAGGAACATGGAGTTCTCTATCGCAATTAATGACCACCCTTCTAGCAGTCATATTTATTTTTTTCAGTTTTCTTGTGATAATGAAACCTTTCTATAGGGATTTAGATTCAAATAGACGTGCCTCATATTGAATGTTCTCCTTAAAGTTCCCATAAATAGATCTAACAAATTATCCTTAGGAATGTTCCTTACCCAAAGAATTATTTTTTGGAATTGTTGAATGTGTTTTGTAATTGGGCCTTTTTGCTGAAGATTTATCAATTGACTAAAGAATGTATTTATCTTAATATCCCCAAAATGTAATATCAATTCATTCGTAAAAAAGGACCAAGAGATAACATAATTCTTTTTCTTTCACAAATCCATTGATACCAAACAAATTGATCATTTTCTAAATACAAGGGTGCAATAGATACCTTTTGTAAGCTTGGCACTTGGTGTAGATCAAAGTGTTTATCCATATTTAATATCCATTTAATAGGATATTTACCATAAAACTTCCTCATATTGATCTTTGGAATGAAGTAGTTCCTTGGTGTTGACTTGAAGCCTTGATGATGTGGATCTTGAAGTTATGAATAATTATGAAATTTAGTATTGGTGCTCTCCAATTGTGATAAAATACTTCCCATATGTGATTGAGACTCAACACCATTGTTCTCCTTATTTTCATGATTTACTTGGATATCCATATCCCTTTTAGGGATCCCCTATAAGAACATGGCTTCTATGGACTTCATGGATTTTTGTAATTCTTCCTTAATTTCATTATTGTTTTAATTCATCTTCTTTTCCATTTCATCCATATTCTTTTCCATTTCATTCTTATTTTCATCCATATTAATTTTCATTTGATCTTCCAATTCTCTTTTGAGGTATTCCTAAGAATGTGTAACTTCACTTGTTTCAACATACTAACATTCATTTCATCAACTTGGTTCTTTAATTGGGATAGTATCTTTTCAAAATCTTCTTTTTCTTTCGATGTCATGTGTGATATTTTTCGAGGTTTTTTTAGTGTTGATATTTGTTTTGGAGCCATTTGGGATAAAAATAATAATACTCCTCTATTTTCTCTTTATCACAAATTTTGAATCACCAAAAACATATCTTCCAATCAAAAGTTTTTCCAATTGTAAGTTATGTACCTTTCAAAGCCTTAATTTGGAGTATGTAAGGGTGGTTGACCTTTTTCCTGAGATATATTTAAACTTTGAACTCTTGTGAGTATAAAATTCTGGCATGTAGTACTCTGATATGAATTTTTAAACTCATGAAAATTTCACCATCTGAACATTTATTGATAAAAGGTTATAGCACAAATACCAAAATGATTTGTTTAAGAATAATTTCAGGATTAGTAAAAATCCCCAACTTCCAAAAGATATATCTCATAAATTGTAATGATTTAAAATATGAAAAATTTTCCACTTGTAACTCGCTATGTCTCCTTTGGATTTTGAAGATTTCTGAGTCTGAAACATCATAGAAACAAAGTTACAACAAAAATTCCAAGATGAATCTTTTAAAAATGATTTCAATATTAGTCAGAAGCCTTGCATTTCATGGACAATTTCTCCAAAATTATAGAAAACCATAACCTAAAATGTTTATCAACCATACTATGAAATGTCTCCTGAGTCTTCACAAAATTTCACTATCTAAAAATTCCTTGAGAAATAGTTATAGCGAACATTGCAGGATGACTCATTTAAAATTGAATTTAGGATGAGTCACAATCTCTATATTCCATAGAACATATATCCAAAATAATACAAAACCACAACTTGAAATTTTTACCACCTGTACCTTGATATTTCACCTCAGTGTCCTCAAACATTCATGGTCTAAAAAACCCCCCAAAAAAGTTATAGAAAAAATTCCAAGGTCTCTCATTTGGAGGAGTGAAACCCTAGAATTGTGAGCTTTGCTACCAAATCTTATCATCCAATTCCTTAAAAATGACAAAAATCCAATGAATACAATCTACTTCAAGGGAGAAACCTCCTTTTACAATATATGCAATTCAGAATATGATATGAGATGGGATAAGATGATCCTAAGACTAGGTATCCTTGGTATATATATATATATAGGAGAGAAAGGGTACAATTATAATGAAATGTTACATTTAAGGGTTCTAGCCGACCTACTAATATACCACTAGAAATGTAATAATTCAATATATAGGGTATTAATAAGGGGTTTTATGCATAACACGGGGATTTGACTAGGGCTTAACACATCATGTTGATGTGGCATCCTTCTACACTCCTATAATTCCCAAGACATCATGATTGTTTGATAGATCAGACAATGGACAACCACATTGGTTAATGGTCCATATCCTCATATATTCCCAAATTCCATTACTTTTACCATCGCTATGTGACTCCAACACATCCAACGACCGAGATCTGTTCAATTTGACGACCTTTATCCACTTTGATCTCAAATATACTTGAAATTTACTTCCATCAGACAATTGTTTTCAGAAACACAGGACCACCATGAGGATTTCCAAGTGGATTCTTTTGAATTCGCCTATCTGAAGGATATAACGACTGGAATTTCAGGATCTAACAGTTCAAATTCACTTCGGTCTCAAAGATGCCCGATCTTTAGTTGGTTGAAATTTCCCAAAATGAGAATCCTGATGAGCTTGTGGTCTCACATCTGCTAGCTTCTCCCATTGGAATGACATGTTTCCATGCTTATGAATTCTCCCACAACCCGAATTTCGATAGATGGCCAATATTCACTCATGGCATGATGACAATCCTTTTTCTTTCAGGTTTTCATTGTCGAGATTTTCCCAAAAAATGCCTCCCAAGAGATCTAACGGCTAGGATCTCTCGATTCCTAGATAAAACGGTCCAAATCTTTGCGAGTTTAAAACTACATGGCTTCTAGCTTTTCCTTGGAAAAACTTTGTAACTTGCTAGAAACCATATTTTGGAACTTCTACTGAACTTTTCCATGAAAAGGGGTCTGTAATTCCCCTTCTTGTGTAGATAGTCTTTGGCCCATTCAACTCAAGTGTTGTAAACTTTATCTCTCATAACACTCTTTAATACACCACGACCCCCAACCAAGGTGCATCACTTTATAAACACTATGTAACAACTATGTAATGCACCCATAACCCTCTCTAAGGCACTCCCACAAAATTGATGCTCCGATACTAAAATAAATGGAAGAATATAGTAAAAATAATCACAACATTCCTACCAAATCATGCACCTAACAACACTAGAAAATAATGTGAACAAAAACTGAAAAAACCCTTCATAACAACATATAAAAATATTGAACTCAAAGTTCTCATGCATAACAATTAAACATATGAAAAGAGTATAACTCAAATATTTAACACTTATATTTAAATAAAAATGAGGTAATCGATTGTAGGGGAAAAAAGTTCCTCCTAACCATAGTCCTGCTATTTCAAATGTCAACAACAGATCACCCCCTAGATGGGGCTATGTATACACAAAAGAGGGTGTCCCTCAAAATCCAAACACTTCCCAAGGCGTCTAGTTTCCTGAAAATTATCCCAATCCACCCAAATCTTTTCCCCACAACATTTAGTCTTCCTACAACTATCCCAATCCACTCAAGCGTCTTATCCACAGTCCACACAACCCAAGGAAGGGAATCCCTCCTTAATTCTCACAGTCCTCAAGCCTTCCCTCTTCCCTCCTGGTCTCTAGTGCACTTGGTTGGCCATGAATATCTCTACTGAGGACTCTAGGGATGTCAACTTTTAGGAGAAACTATAAGCACACAACTTACCACCCTCATAGGTACTTTCTCTCTCACAAAGAGTTCACTATGTAGGCCTGACAACCTGTTTCTTTAGATCTTGTGTCTTGCACTCATGCACTTCTCCCTCTTGCTCTCTCTACTCAACTATGCAAGCTCGCACTGCTCCAAACTCATCGTCTCTTCCCAAAATATCCATCTTGCTTACTGGTTCTCCCCAACTCATTTGATTGCTAACATGATTTATTGCTGCATTTTTCCATATGAATTCTTCATTTTCCTTACTTGCTTGACTCACACTCCTCCCAAGGAGGATTTTACTTAGCCCCCCATGCTCACAATAACTTCCTGAAGTGTCTTCTCTCACCCACCCTCTTATATGCATTCCATGATTGGATTTGGAAACACTCCATATGAAAATACAAGGTTCATAACAAAATATAATTTCTAGAACAAGGTCGGTTGAATACCCATGAAAATTCCCTTCTTTGGACCCCTTGGTTCCTTCCCCCTCTTGTGGATACTCAACCCCCTCATTACTCTGTCTATGTCCACATACAAAAACATTATCTTTATTTATCATAATAATTTACAAGGTTTACATATTACATTGCTTGACCCATGGACATATGTATTTGCAAAATATATACATCACTAAGATAGGGGTAAGGCATGAATGTTACATTCATATCCAATTCATAATATTTTACCAACATAGACAATCAAAAGAAACCGAACAATTATATGAATCAATAAAATACAAACAATTTACAAAAATGTACAATCGCATGAAATTGTCACTTTTCCTTGTATTCATCCTTCAGAAATAGGTCCAAGTAAGAGATCTCAAAAAGACTTCAATCTTTTATTAAGCTTTATAAAAATATATATGCCAAATTTTGATATTTTCCAACCCCTTAACTAAAGTATTAGTCTCGTTTTTATAATAAATCCTGGATGGATCTTCTTTTCCTCCATTTGTTCTACGGTTACATCCCTTATCCTTTTCTTTGGGATTTTGATTCTCATTTTATCAAAAAAAGAAAACAAATGAAAAACAACCCATAACAATTAAAATATAATCTGGGAACTTTCAAAATAACGGTCTTTATCTTTAGGTGATTTTATATTTATTCATTCTCCTCCTACTCATAAAACAAATTTCTGTTGCTTTTGCTTTTAATTCCTTAACTATATTCACTGTTTTTTTTATTCCTTTTATTTCTTCATGTGAACAAATGTACAATTTTAAAATCCATAGTTAGTAAAATCCATTTTGATATATATAGTTAGTAACATTATATATATATATATATATTAATCATAAAATAAAAGACAACATAATAATTAATATGAAGATGCCCTTATAATTTAGTTAACTGTAATAGATTTTACAAACATTGATATCTAAGATAAAAGTATGACCAAGGTAAAATCCGAGAGCAAAATTCTACCTACACGAGTTCAATCACTAAAATACTAAAGCGAGTTCAATCACTAAAATATTAAAGCTTGATGTAGGTTTGGAGAGACTATAAGTCTTGTGAGAACCGCATCCTGAATCTGGATAGCTAAAAGGTGAGCCATCAAATAATCGTTTTCAAAGAAGAAGCGCTCTGGCTGTTAAGAATCGTTTTCAAAGGTGAGCCATCAACTCTCTTCACATTGCCATCATTTTTTAAGAATTGTCTCCAAGGCCCATTTCTTATATTTATTCAAAAAATGAATCCCACTCAGCTTCAGTATATGAAGCATCCAATGAGATCTTCATGCTCATAAGGATATGTGAAAAGCAGATCTGGTAACTATGGTATCTATGTGAGAAAACTACATACCATTAAGCTCGTTAATATTTGTGGTTGTTGTCATCAACATTGCTATATGATCTGGTAACTCCTCATGATGAGAAAAAATCAAGATCACCCAATGTAAGAGATATGAAACATTCTTCACACTAGTTGCTTGAAATATTAAAAAAAGAGAAATATGAAGTGCATCATATTGCAGCTTTTGCACCTAGAAGATAATTTATATTTGAAGTTTCTCTTCTTTTCGATAGTTCTAGTGTTGACCCTATCTTCTCCAAAATTAAGAAAATATTCAACTCATCTATTGCATCCAAAAACACTTGAATTGACCTTAAGGTTTCATTGAATTCAATAAAAATGTTTTTCTCAACTTGGTTTGAAACAACCTAGCATATCTGTGAGCTTATAACATTTATTCCTGCTAGATTTCCAAGGACATGAGGAAAAACTAAGTTTTGCAAGTGATAGTTTTAGGAGCACCATATCTTGACACAATTGTAGGATTCTATCACTTGTATGATGCATAAGAGAATAGACAAGTTGGAAAATCCATCCTTAAAATGTTTTCCCATGATTCTACCAAAGGGAGGCATCTTATAAAGAAATAAAATTACCAGTGGATTTTGATTGAGCTTCGGTTAACAAGGATTCTACAAGTTTGACATCAACTCCTTTTGTCAATACCCCAACATATGATCTCACATTTGAACCAAGAGACTAGATAAGTTTCTAGCCCTTGTTAGTTAAAAACAATCCTTGAAGGCATTTTGATTCCATTTCAAGTATTTTCATAGAATTATCCAACATGTATTATCCCAGAAACTTAATTATTGTAGTCACAAGTTCTTCACAAACCCTCACCTAAGGATTGATATTCACCACAATATGACCATATATGCCTTCTAACTAACAAAATCCATTATCAAAATCATCTGGTAAAAAAAATGTAATGACATATGGATCACCAATGTCAACTCTTGCAATAAAATCTCCAACCGGGACTCTAATATCACTGACATCATCATTGCGGTATAGTCCAACAAGCATCGAGATTGTAGAAACAATACCATGATTAAAATGCCATCCTCTACATTCAAAAGACTTCATATCCATGCCAACTCTTAAGAAAAGTGTTTCTCTTGAAGATTATGTAGACCCCTGAGATGTAACGTTTGTGGAAAATTCGATGTCCTTTTGAAAAAATGATAAACTTATCTCAGATTCTGACCCAAACATAGATCTTGATGGGATTTCTGTATATGTTAAAATTTGTGTCCTCCCTCATACCTTGGATAAATACTTTAATGAAATCTTCGAGTTTTTGTTACCTGTAACACCCTGGTTTTGAGTTCGAAGATTTAATAATGTATTTTATTTATTTGATGAATGGCTAGAGTTCCTATAGAGTTGGAAAGGCCAAAGAGGATAGAAATGTAATACTTTGAATATTAATAATAAAATATATCGTTGGCTATAAGAGGGACAATGAAAAAAATTATAGGGGGGGCATAATTCCACAAGAGGGGGCTAAGGGGCTAAGCATTTTATTTAATTTTGTTTTACCCATTCTTTATTTAGTGAGAAGGGGAGGGGTCATGTGAACTTCTTGGGGAGGCCATGTTTGTTGATTTTTCAATAGGAAAGGTTTAAGCATGAAGTTCATTCCATTTTATCATTTTACTTAAACCATAAACAATTTTGTTGCGACAACCAAGATCACAAGAAGAAACACCATGCACAAGTACACAAGAAGTATCCTGGGAAACCCTTCTCAAAAAAGGAAGAAAACCCAACCAATCTTTTGCTATATTCTTCAAGAGAAATACCTCCACCGCCAAGAAAACCTAGCACACAAAATGGTGCTCACAAACCCTAGAAGACTAGTGCCCAAGAGAGGTGCGCACTTTTCCCAAGAAGATGTACTTGCTGAAATTGCCAAACTCACACTTAAGATATGATTCCTCAATGGGGAATTTACCTTTACTTATATTAGACTAAACCTATCAACACAAGTGTCTATTGGCACAACAGGGCTGACCTTAATATATTATAATATAATTAATAATTACCATATTAATTATCTTTTACATTAAGGCGGGGCTGACCTATACCCTTTACATTACAAATAGGGTTACAGGTAAGTTTGAATCTTGAAAAATATAGCAAGGGATATCATACACCCACTAGTGCTCAGCCACTAGGGGCACATCCATAGGGATGTCCACATCTCTATCTCACTGTGTCTCATAGGAGAACCACACTCACTAGTGCTCAACCACTAGGATCACGTTCACATGTGCTCATCCACAGACACATCCAACTCAACAGAGCTTATTTCCCATTGCATTACACATGAGATTCATCTAGAGTTCATCATCTCAACTCTCTTCTCAAAGGAGGCTAATACATCGTTTCATCTTTGTCTTAGGACGATACACCTAGCTCATGGGAATTCACATGTTCACTTGTGCTCAACCACAAGCACATCTAACTCAACAGATCTTCTTTCTTATTGCGTTACACATGAGAATCATCTAGAGTTCATCTCAACTCTCTGTAAGGAGGAGGAAAACACAACGTTCCAGTTCTGTCTCAGATAGGAACCACACACCCAACTCATGGACTCTCTCTTGGGTCGACTTAATCATTCTGTGTCCTGGAGGATGTCTCACGCAGCTGTAATCATCAACAATGTTGTGCCTTGGATATGAATATTTAAACCATGTTCTTGGTTGTTTGGGGGTTGTCTATTAATTATTACTTCTTTTTTTTCTTCACTCATTCATTCTTTCTCACTCTTGGTTTGGGGTTTGGGCATGAAAAACAAATTGTTGGGGGAATTGATCCTTGGCTAGTGGCTATAGGAACTACTGGAATTAATATAGAAAGGAATTGATTCTTGTTTGCATGAGATTGGTGACAATAGTGAAAAGACTGTCCACAATTGAGAATCCTAGGCATGTAAAACACTAGTACTTCCCAAGAGATCACCCATCCCAGTACTACTCTAGCCTGAGCACGCTTAACTACGGAGTTCTAATGGGCTCCAATGCATTAACGCTATGTTGTAGGCATGTACATAAGACCACTAATAAGTCATTAAATGACTTCTGTAATTAGCAAATGAAGATGGAATTACATTCCATTCTCCATCAAAAGGGTGAATATCATGGTTTATCAAAGCCACATGCTCAAAATGGTGATTCAGTGGAAGAGGTGGATGGCCACTAAAATTCATCTGCATCATTCCTCCCCCCTTAGGAAGCAATGATCCCCATTACATCAATTTCCCTTGGGAGACAGAGAGACTTCTACTAAATCTAAAGTTTGGTGCGCTGCTTGCCTTGCTGAAGAAGTTGTCTTGCTTAGCTTGTTGAAGGATGTTATGAACTTGTTGTTGGAGGGGTTGGATTCGTTCAACCAATATAGATGCATGATCTACCTGAGTGTCGGAGGAATTTGTCAGTGAAGATGCAACATGAAGAGTATGAAGGGTTTTGTTATAACCTTGCTTGACTGGGTAGTCTGGAGGCACCCCTGTAGGTGCAGCAAGAACATCTTGGTACTCATATACAATCTTGTCGATCTACTTTTGCTGGATAGAAAGGTCTTGGGATGAGGCTGCAGTGGTTTCATTGTCCTTCTGTTCACCTTCTGATTAGATTGTGAAGAGACTAAACTTTGCAGTATAAGAGATTACTTTATGCAATTGTTTTGGTGGGACAATAGTCATAACTACCTCTGGTATATGGTATAGCTGACCCCCCAGAGTAACAATGAAGCTACGAGGTCGAGACTTATAAAAAACATGACACCTCCACATATATGGTTGGACTAATAGAACATCAAAAAATTCCAGTGGGGAAACATCACACAATACCTCATCCTTGAAGGGCTTGATGCCGTAGGACAAGCGACACTGCTGACTGATACAAAGATCTTGACCCTGGCAAATCCACCCGATGTTGTATGGTTGCAGGTGTGGTGTTGTTGGCAAATACAACTTATTGACAACCTCTACTGAGATGATGTTATTTTGGCTTTTGCTATCAACAATAAAATGCAGTGGGATCCCCTTCACCCACATTTGTGAACGGAAGAGTCGCTCCCCCTCCTCAGGATCCTCTCATGGTTGGATTGTTGCAGTTGCGATAGTAGCAGTGGGTTCTGCATCAATGACCTGTCTCCTTTTATTATTTTCCGAATCAGGGTCCAAGTCGGGGTTCAAATCTTTGTCTTTGAGCTCGGACACCAATGTCTGTATTGAGCGACATTCATTAGTGTTGTGCCAAGGGCTATTGTGGAACTCACACCACTTTCAGGTGTCTTTCTTAGACTTCCTGTTACCCTTCTTTGCTTACATGTGGGATTGGATCTCTTGAGGTTGGCCTTCCTTGCTCTGTCCATGCTTGTCCCACTTACTTTGTTTCTTGAATTTATGCTCAACTTTGACTGCATATCGATAAGTAGCTCCTAGTGAGAAGATGTCAAAGAAATCCATATTTGTTTGGATGTACTTGTGTACACCACTGCGGTACATCAAAACCAAGTGCTACTCAGAGTCTTTGATACCTAGCTTTGAGTGCAAGGTATGAAAGATGTTGGTGTACTCCATCACCGTCTGGTCTCTTTTCTGACACAGAGTTGTCCATCTCATGTATTGGTCATCATAGTTTTCGACCGGGTAGAACTCCTCCTTTAGGGAATCTACAAAAACCACCCAGGTGGGTTCTCTCCCGAATAGTGTAGATTCATCCATGGTGTACCTCTCCCAGTAACCTTCCCAACAAGATTTTACACGGGGAAGGGATTTAAGGAGCACGAAGGTGATCTTTTCATTGTCGAAATTTTTTTGGACAGAGTAATCACCTTCTAGCAGATTCAACCATTTTTCTAGAGCCTCTACATATATCTGGCCTTCAAATAAAGGGATATAAAAATTGACTTGTACCTTGAAGGGCGTTGCACTTGCGAAATTGTTTCTTTTCAAAGATTCCTCAACTGCTTCCTTAGGTAGTCTTCGAAGGATCTGAGTGAGGTTGTCCATCATCTCATTCCTTTGTTTCATGAGGGATTCCTCAAGCAACGTCTTGAAAGGATCTCTTGCTCTGTCATCTCTCTTTTCTTCTGCCATGGGAGGTCGATTGGGCTAGTGAGAGTGGTCCTCAAGAGAAACTAGCTCGAGACCCAAATCTCTATACCTTAACCTCGTCGAGGACCTACTCTTAGAAATGAAAAGGAGCTGATGCAGGAGCATCGCTCACTCATCATGCGAGATAGCATGGAGTGGAGAATAGCTGGACAACGCTAGCACATATGTTTTTGAAATGCTTTGGAAGTTGTAGCGCTGCTCTTTCATGAAGTCATTCATAAAGAAGCACACTTGTATTGTATTGTAGATAGGAAGGCATTTATTAGTTTTAATGCTGTTAGATAGGAATTTATTGTAGATTTGATAGTTTCAGATTTCGAGAGGGAAAACGGAATATAGGCACCCTCCTTTTTACATTGTATTATTATCATTAAGAGCAAGAGAAGAGAAGAGCAGAGAACTGGTGAAGAACACCCATGTACAGATTGAATTAATAGAAGGAAGCCTTTGATTCACTTTCATGGTTTGTGTTGTTTCTCTGTATGATGTTTATGCACTCATGGCTGTTTGCTTTCTATTATGCATTTGCTTTTGAATATGTTGTGCATGTGATTTCAGAGGTTTATTGAAGTCTGAGAGAGAAGAGAATGAGTTTCAATTGTTTCTCTGTTTCAGCCAGGAGATTCCTGCATAGAGTGCAGTCGAATTCATCCGCATAGAGTGTGTTGATGAGGCTCAGCAGTTAAGCTCTCTTTCTCATTCACCCAGAAGTTGATTTGGGTTGATAAAGCCGTGCAGGAGAGGTGTAGGTCGAGTTTGAAGTCTCAGCCATTTGTCGGAGCAAAAGAAGACAGGGATTACTGTGGCTGCGAATGCACAGAGTCCGGGTGACTTCAACACCTTGAGAGTTGTTGGGGTCGAGCACAGGAAGCAGGTGCAAAATTCTCTGAAGGAGTCAGAGGAATTTATCTCAGGAGGGATAGTTCCTTCTTGATACCATAGGAGAAGGACCCAGGAGGGACTCGAATAGAAATAGAGCTTGGAGCAGGAGAAATCCTCAAGGAGGAGGATTAACGGCCAGGGATAGCTGTGGAGAATCACAAAGTTCCACTGACTGTTGGATCTGAGAGGAGCTACGAGGGAGTTAACCCGTAGGCGCGGGAAGGATCAAAGCCCATCGGGGTTCGGCGTTCGGCGTTTGACGGGGAAAGAGTTTCGTGCTCGTAGAAATCGCGATTCGCGATTTCCTGAATCAACGGGAGACGTCGATCAGAGCAGGAACACGTGGCGCCAGATTTCGAGGAGTCGGATAATTGAGGTTCGGCGTTTGGGGTTTCCGACATCAAAGAAAACTTACATCGTGGATTCGCGATCCACGAAATCCTGACGGGGACGTGGCAGTGTGGGACCACGAGGCTCACTGGAGGACAGGTGGCGTGCTGTCGAAGTTCGGGGTTTTGAATTACACAAGAATTGTGAGCGAGTGTTTCGCGATATCGCGAAACCCGATTTCCCGAGACGCGAAGAGGAGATCGTCGAAGGAGTATAATGTGGGTGACGAAGAGTCCCGATATGGGATTGAAGGGTATTACAACTCTTCGGGGAAGGAAGAAGAAGGTCCTGGTGAGTACGGGTTGCCTCTGAGGGCGACTTGCGTCAGAGTGGTATCAGAGCGGGAGTATCTCTGCTTTTTGTAGCAGAGACAAAGAAGATATAATGCCGCCCAGGAGAGAAAGGCAGTCGCCTGATCGAGAAGACAGGGATGCCCGAAGAAGAGGTAGGCCGGCAGGGAATCCAGAAATAGAACGCCAGATGCGAGATCTCTGAGCGAGGCTTGAGGAGATGGAGACTGCGCAGAGATGTGGAGCTGGTGCTGGAGAGTTCAGTGATTCTGAGGTGGAAGAGGAAGTTGGACATGATGCAGAAGAGGTCTTAGCAGAAGATGCTTCAACTGAGCGGTTGATCAAGGCCATTTCGAGAATGAGCTCAAAGACAAAAATGGACATTCCCGTCTATGAGGGGAGTCTAAATGCTGAAGAGTTGCTGGATTGGATCCGAGCTCTCGACACCTACTTCAATTACGAGGATATCGAAGAGGACAAGAAGGTAAGGCATGCTGTTACAAAGTTGAAAGGACATGCAGCCTTATGGTGGGATGAGTTGCAGGCTGATAGGCGCTGCAAAGGTAAACAAAAAATCAAGAGCTGGGACAGGATGATTGCTAAGATGAAAACAAAATTCATCCCCAGAGATTACCAGATCACTCTGTTCAGGCGGATGCAGAACCTGAGACAGAAGTTGATGATGGTGAAGGAGTACACCGAGGAGTTCTACAGACTCAACATCAGAGCAGGTCATCGGGAGAGTGTTGACGAGAAGGTGGCGAGATACCTGAATGGTTTAAGGTATGACATTCAGGATGAATTGAGTATGGTTACCATCCGAACAGTTGAGGATGCGTACCAAATGGCTCTGAAAGCTAAGGAGAAGCTGAGCCTCAAGCAAGGACAGCGAGGGTGAGGCAGGAGTCAGCCTAGAGGCAAGACCATTGCCCAAGAAAGAATTCAGAAGCCCAAGGAGGAATGGAAGAAACCTCAGGGAAAAATGGAGAGAGGTGGAACCTCACAGCAGAGGCAGCCACAAATTGAACAGAGGCAGCAACATGCTGAGCCGAGGAGGCAGCATACAGAGCAGGGTGGAGGATATGCCGACGTAAGCACTTTTCCTCGTACCCGAGGCAGAGGAAGAGGCCGAGGAGGAGTCATCACATGTTTTACATGTGGAAAGGACGGACATAAAGCCGTTGACTGTCCAGACAGGAAGCCGGAAAGAAGTGAAGCTCACATCACTGAGGCACAGAGGCGTGATGCTGAGAACGAAGATGCAGACAGCAGAAGATCGCTTGGGATGCATAAGATCCTTTTGACACCTGAGAAAGAGGTGGAAAGCTCAGTGCAGAGGAGCAAACTGTTCAGAACAGCTTGCACAGCCAAGGATCGAAAGTGCAAGGTCATCATAGACAGCGGGAGCACTGATAATCTCGTTTCGACTGAGATGGTGGAGAAATTGGAGCTAGAGACGACTAAGCACCCGAGTCCATACAAAGTGTCATGGCTGCAGAAAGGACACCGGATAAGTGTCACTAAACAATGTTTGGTTGAATTTAAAATTGGGAATTATCATGATCAGATTCTATGTGATGTTATTCCCATGGACGTGTGTCATATATTGCTGGGTAGACCATGGCAGTATGATAGAAATGTGGTTCATGACGAGAGTATGAACACATATACCTTGGAAAAGGATGGGAGGTCACACAGATTGCTTCCAATACAGGATAAAGAAGTGAAGCCGGAAGTAACCAGCACCATACTTCTCATGAGTGGGAAGGAGCTGCTTACAGAGATGGAGAAAAATGAAGATCCACAATTCTTTGTGGTCAGGAAACCGAGAATTGTCCTGACAAGCACAAGAGTGGATGACTTGCCAGAAGAGATTCAGGAATTGCTGGGAGAGTTCGCTGATATCATCGTGGACGAACTACTTCGTTCGTTGCCACTGATGCGAAGTGTGAGTCACCACATTGACCTCATACCCGGAGCAAGTTTACCGAATAAGGCAGTGTACAGGTTGACACCTCAAGAGAACGAGGAGGTCAAAAGGCAGGTACAAGATCTGCTAGACAAAGGACTGGTGAGGGAAAGTCTTAGTCCATGTGCTGTTCCAACAGTACTGAGTCCGAAGAAGGATGGAGGCTGGAGAATGTGTACAGACTCCAGGGCAATAAATAAAATCACCATCAGGTACATATTTCCACTTCCAAGAATGGATGACTTGATGGATTGCCTAAGTGGGGCAAATTATTTTTCGAAGATTGATCTCAAAAGCGAATATCATCAGATCCGGATGAGAGAAGGAGATGAATGGAAGACATCATTCAAAACAAACGAGGGTTTGTATGAATGGATGGTCATGCCATTTGGTTTGAAAAACACGCCGAGCACATTCATGAGGCTGATGAATGAAGTCCTGAGGGAATTCATTGGCAAATTTGTGGTCGTATACCTGGACGACATATTGATTTTCAGTAAGACCAAGGCCGAGCATCTGAAGCATTTGGCCATTGTGATGAGAAGGCTACAGCAGGAGAAGCTGCTGATCAACATGAAGAAGTGTTCCTTCATGCAGACATAACTCATTTATTTGGGTTTTGTATTTATTTGGGTTTTGTAATCTCGGCAAATGAATTGAAGATGGATCCTGAAAAGGTGGAAGTGATTAGGAATTGGCCATCGCCGAGAAATGTTTTTGAGGTAAGAAGTTTCCACGGTTTGGCTAGTTTCTACAGAAAGTTCATTCAAAACTTCAGTGGAATTAGCGTCGTGATGATGGATACCATGAAGAAGCGGCATAAAGTTTTCCATTGGACAACAGAGGCTGAAAGGAGCTTCAATCTGTTGAAGCGAAATATTACAGAGCAGCCAATTCTGGTGTTGCCTGATTTTCAGAAGACATTTCAGGTGAAATATGATGCCAGTGGGTATGCTGTTGGAGGGGTCTTGAGTCAGGATGACAGACCTGTGGAATATTACAGCGAGAAATTGGATTATGCAAAGCTAAAATACTCCACATACGATAAAGAGTTTTATGCCATCATACAGGCATTAAAGAAGTGGAGGCATTACTTGATACCCAAGGAATTTGTGCTGTACAGTGATAACCACACATTGCAGTTTGTAAGTCAACAGGAGAAGTTGAACCAGAAGCATGCGAAATGGGTAGAGTACATGCAAAATTTTACATTTGTGATCAAACACATTTCGGGGACTACTAACAAAGTGGCTGATGCTTTGAGCAGGAAATGTTTGCTGTTGCAGGAATTCAGGGTCAAAACTTTGGGTTTTGAGAATCTGAAGGATATGTATGCAGGTGATGCAGACTTCGGAGAAGCTTATGAAGCAGCCGAGAATCTGGTGCTCAGAGATCGGAGTCCGTGGATAGACTACCTAATTGAGGATGGATTGCTGTTCAAAGGAAATCAATTGTGCATACCGAATTGCTCCATGAGGGAGAATTTGGTAAAAGAAAAACACGTGAGATCGGAA
>CBVK0101172299.1:0-11154 GCA_900067695.1 Picea abies
GTAAGGGGGTAAGTCATTAAATTGTGTAAGGGAATATGGGGACACCTAGGAGTGATTCTAGGAATGATTTTAGGTGGGTGAGGGAAATAGGGGTAATTAAATAATTAATGAATTTAATTTATGGTGCAACAAAGGGGATGGGTGACACATGTACGGGGAGGATTTTTCTGAATTAAATTATTGAAATTTAAATTAAATGGAAATTTGGGAAATAAAGGACTTAGAAAATATTTATAAAGGAGGGAGGAGGAGGAGGATGGATCTCTGCAGTTATGCATAATGTTACGCTGCAGAATTTTAGACTTGACTGACTTATATTGTGGGAGTTGGGATACTCAACTTGGTGAGGAGTGGTAGCTTGGCCTTGTGAGGCGAGTTAGGAGCTAGTTGTTCTCTGATTTAGTGTGTGTGGCTCGTTTGCGACTTAGGGGGATAAGACGGAAGAAGAGTACCCCTATCATTGGCTGGGAGGTACCAGTGAAGTCTCATCGGTCGACGAGCAGGAGCTGCACGAAGCACGCAGAACAATGACTCAGAGCTGTCATCTTGGGATATGGTATGCTTGCTTTTATTCTGCATGGTAGATTATTATTGACCTTACGCTTTCATTTATGTACTTCTAACTGTGTAAAGAAGGTGTTTGACTTAGAATTTAATTGAGAACTTACTTTCCCCATAGCCTTAAGCTCGTTGCTTGACTTGATTCCCCTGGCATTCGATCCCTGAATGTTGTGACTGTCCTATTGGTTTTATTGATTTGTTATGTGTTATCTCCTAAAATAGCACTGTCATTTTACTAATTTTTAGGTGATAGGAACAGGTCCAAAAATTCATTTCCAAATTTTTTTAGGTGTGTTAGAAGGTCTGCTATTTGGACACAAACTTGGAAAAAACATCAATTTTGGTCTTGGCAATCAAATCTTTAAATCTCAGGTTTCGGTGGTTAAGAGGGGCTAAAAAACTGCTCATTAACCACCTAAAGTCTTGGTTTTCGGTGGTTAAGAGGCGAAAATAAAGGGCATGTTAACCACTGAAAATGTTTCTATGCACAAAAGGAAAAAGCTCGTGCTTTTGCACGAGCCAGATGTCAAATGGGCACAATCATTAAGTTATAACCGCCGAAATTTTATCTAGGTGGTGAGGTATGAAGTTCTTATGGCATCTTATCTGAAGATTTATGCCCTGTTCTCCTTTTAACTACCAATTGTCATTTCAGAATTAAGGCTCGGCAGAAATCTAGAATTCCATGCATGATTTTCAGATAACATAATTGATTTGTCACATGGGCCTTCATTATCTCCAGTCACAAGGATACATAATCATTATGACTTCATTTGATTTCTGTTTCAATTTCATTAATATTAAATATTGAATCCGAGAGTCATTGTTATTGTCGTGATCCTGTGATTTCCTCATGCAAACTCATACTCAGAAGCCATAATCCCGTGAATTGTCAAGGTTTCCAAGTGGATTTCGAGTTCAATTGCTGGTTATTGAGCCATTTGTCATCCAATTCAAAGAAAAATCCGAGTCATTGTGATTCCCATGCAAATTAATTCACCGCAGATCCATTTTTGAAAATTACAGCTTTTGGTGGTTAAGAGGCCTAAATTTTGCCCCTCTTAACCATTGAAAGCAAAGCAGTGCTTTCGGTGGTTAAGAGGCCTAAATTTTGCCCCTATTAACCACCGAAAACCTGTAACTGCCAGAATCACCGAGTTTTTTCCCAGATCGGGATTTTTTGAGTTTGAATGGTATGAAACCTCTTCGAATGGACATTTGTTGAATTATCAAGTTAAATCCAATGGCTATTTTTGAGGGATAAGGAAAAGAAGAGGTGTTTCAATCATATTCGGTATCTTTTTCAAAGACAGAAAATCAGGATTTTTGCACACTTCAGCAAATTCGAATTTTATCCTTAGAGGACCAAATCAAACAGCCTTGGAAGGCTAGGCTTCACTTCATCAACACTCTATCACTCTTGAAGATCATTAGATATGGATTGACCTCATCTTGAGGGTCTCTTCCTAGTTTTTTGTAAATATTGTTTACTTTCTGTATTTAGAAAATTAGATCCATTAATTTAGGATCTGAAAACTGTATTGTAAAGCTATAAAGCTGAAGACAGAAGATGAACAAAAGGTTCTACTTTGGAGACTTTTTCAGATTTTGTACTCAAACTTCTCATTTTCATATTAAGTAATACAAGCTTATTTTGCCATAACTTGTTCATATTTCATCTTCTTACCTATTCTGTACTTGCACCTGGATATTATATTCATGTTGTTATGTTTATTTATGCTTGATAATTGTCATCTTATCATTGCATTCATAAGTTAAACTTTGCAAGTATTGCTGTGATTATTGTAATTGGCCATTCATATATGTTTTATATATGATTCTGCTGGTATAATAGTTATTTCTCCACACATCCATTTATTTGCAAACTCTCTGAACATTTGTGGTTGAAATCCTTGTCCATCTAAATGTGTTCATGCATGTTTTGAGTGAGAAATGATTCAGTCATCTGACTTGATCCAAACCCACACTTATTATTGAGAAAACAATTACCAAAAGATTAAGTTACTAGGCATCTCTGACTTACAGCCTAGGAGAGTTTCCTAGAGTGATAACATTATGAAGATTTGTGCTTGTACTTCGTCCCCCTCCCTAGTTCGTCGGTCCATGCCTGAGCAGTCGGCCAGGAGTCGAATCGACGGTCGTCACTTTGGTGCATAGCGACCTATAGATTCTAATGCCCTGCTATTATGTTTGTGGATGATGAGCGAAGGATGTTTCTGCCCAACCGTCTACCCCTATTGATTGTTCCAATTTGAGTGTTTGTCTTACGCCTTGATGCGATTAATTAACTCTGCGATTTATTGATTGATGGAAAAAAAATTCTCTACCTTGGGCCACTCTGAACTACATTTTATTCTCTTATCACTGTGTGATGGTTGAATGCTATTACTCTTACTACGAGTTTTTTCCCTTGTGTTTTACCTATGGCTTGATGGACGATTTAATTTTATCTTTTTACTCTGAATTTGATTCCTTACAAACTGGCGAAAGTTCGCTATGCAATTTATTACATTGACTAAAAATTTTCTTTCTCTACAATTTCAATACATTCAACCACGATTTTACCCCTACAAATTCATACATATTTATGACTGCGTTATCATGTGTTTGGCTCTGCGATTTAGATATCAACAATGTCTGGTGTTGACTGTGCATTGGCTATGTTTTTTTTCACTATGTATTAAGTGCATTTGATTTACTATGTATTAGTAGCGATTGACGGTGTAATCGTTGCATTTTATGGAGGTATGTAATGCGTTCTACCATGAGAATGTGTTTTAACTTGTAGTGAGAAATTAACAGGAATGGACTATGTTGAATGGATTTATTGTAATGTGTTTTACGCTAAGGATGTTCTTTTTTGGAAATTACAGCCACCTCAACCATTCTAGCCCGGTGAATGCATCCACATTATGCCATCCTTTCCCTTGACAACACTCACCTTCGCTGCATCTTTCTCATGCTTAATCGTTGCGTTTTACTTATGACTTGACTGAGTTAGCATTTTCCTGAGTATTCCCTGAGTGTAGCGATTGTATTCCTGAGTTTACTTATTTCTTTGACAATGATGTTTCCCCTTTATCTGACCAAGATTTTGTGATAAACCACAACGATTTCCTCTGTGTTCTGAATTGTGACTTACACCGACGTTTCATTAAGCACGATTCTATTGCCACTTGCACAATTTTTGATTCACGGATTGGCACCATGCACAATCATTTATGTTGTGTGATTTATGATATTGGTATTGTTATATGGTATTGCATTTACAGTCTTAGTGTAAATTTAATATATTGTGGTAGGTAATTCCTTGTTAAAATACAACTTGTTCCTGCTTATATGAATGTCTGCATTTTCAGCGTTTTTAATAGAATTAATTGATTTTTGATAGTGCCTCAAATTGTTCAGTCTGGCTGCTAATTTTAGTGAATCATGACAACAAGTATAGGTAGCATATAACGATCTCATTTTGAGAAAATGTTTGATTTTCCACAACAAATTTTAAGCCAGTGTCAGCCTGTACACCTCCAACCTAATAAATAATAGGCAGTAATGTTGTTAGACAACTTATAGCATTTATATACCAACATATTGATTATTATTAGACCCCCCATAGCAACTACGGTCGAACTGCAATACCAGATTTTAAGTACCTTCATTTGAGCATTTAATCAACAACGTTGATAGTAGCCCGCTTAAAATGCACTATTAATACTCAACGGTTGTAATGTTTAATAGATAGCTTGTTAAACTTTTATTTTGTTAATATTTCTATACAGCATGTTGGACATTAATTTTGTTAATAGTGTTTTTTTTTTTATAACTAAAACGGTTAAATTTTATTGATAAAAGGATCGGTTGGGCCAAGGCCAAATCAACCTTGTTTACAAAGTATCTTTGTCTCTCTTTCCTTAAAACATTCTATTTTTTCCTTTCTTTTGCATAGAACTGAAACTTGCAGCTAGGGAATGGGACTGGACATAGGTGCCTCATCATTCTTTTTGAAGACTCCTTGGGGCAAGCTGCAACCCTCGTTTGCCTTTTTGCCTGCTTCTTTGTTCGAATTGCGGAGGATGTGATAAAATTTGAAGGAGGTGAAGCATTATAAAGAACCCCGAAGTCTTTGGAGAGTCTTGTTGAGCATCGGATTGGAGAAGTGGTCCTCTGCATTTAAGGTTTTTATTAAAATTTATGAATCATTGAAGACTTGAAGAGCTTCGTTTCCATGTTCCTGGGTGATATGGCATCCTTTTAGAAGCCCAAGGATTTCGTCTTGGTTGTTTTTACTTTGTCCTAACCCCCAACTGAAGTTGTCTTCTCAATTCCCATCGTTGGAATAGATGAGTCTGCCTGCTCTTGCAATCCCCAGATTCTCTTTGGAGGCACCGTTGAAGAAGACTGTTATCTTATTTTGATTTCTCCACTAGACTTGGAATTCTTCATCTGGAATTCTTATGTGCCAAGTGGGATTGCTGGGAGGGCAAGCTAGGTTCTTTGTCCTTCGCTGAGACAAGAGAGCTCCCATCCAATTTTTTTCCTCTGAAGTGAGAGAGGTGTCCAACCTTGCCGAGTAGTTGCCTAAGGCTTCCAACAAGTACGCCTTGGATTTGGCTGCTACTATCAACGGAGTGTGCATTGTATTATTAAAAATGATGTCATTTCTTGCCAGCCAGATCTTATAGCAAGTGAACTTGGGGATGGAAGACCAAACAAGGTTCCATAATGAGTTGGGTTTTAGCGCCCTTGGATACCATTCATGTCAAGTGCTAAAGAGGGCGCCCACAACGATCTGGGAGGGAGTGGTCACATTGAGGCCTTGGAGCGCTAACGCCCAGACCGAATGAGAAAAGGGATAGTCCACAGAGAGGTGGTCTAAATCATCAAGGGCCATTCGACATAAACTTCATTTGTGAGGGCCATGGATGACACATTTTTCCTAATTTTCTCCAGTCAACACTCGTCTATGCAAGAGCACCCACATGAAGAAGTTGATCTTTGGGAGGCCATAGCTATCCCAATCTAGCTTCCAAATTTATGGATTGTGAGTAGGAGGGTGATGGATTTGCTGAGATGCATATACTTGAGCAATTGTGTAGGTTCCTATCTTCTCCCAGATCCAAGAATTGGATCCATTGATGATAACAGGGGTAGATCCCTTCAACATGGTGGTGAGGAGGAGCTTCTGGTGGAGGAGATCCTGGGGTAGATTAGGGAAATCCCAATCTGCCCAGAAACCCTCTTCATCCCAAGCAAAAATGTATGCTAGGCTATTTAGTCTGTGATGGGAAATCCATTCTCATAGCTCTGCTAAATCTCCTACGTTTTCAAGCAGCGGATTGCCCATAATGTTATCTGTCCAGAGCAAGGTTCTTTTCCATTCCCGGGGACTCTAAATAATTGTTGTTTAAAGAATTCAAGTCTTTTTCTGCAAAGATTATGTACCTGAATACCTTTGGGGGTGTTATCATATTGAAGGTTTCTCAGGGAAACTCCTTTGAGGTATTTCTTTCGAAGGAGAAGACTTATAGGGTGGCTTCTGTTGGAGTACAATTTCCATAATATTTTTCCTCCTAAGGTGATGTTGGCCAAGCCGAGATCTCTGACTTGAAGGCCTCCTTCTTTCTTAGTTCGTTTTACCAAATCCCAGTTGACAAGATGGAATTTTCTTTGATTTCCTTTGCCTCCATGCCATAAAAAGTCTCTGATCAGTTTTGAGACTTGCTCCGTGATCGCCTTTGGAGCAAGGAGAAAAGAATCCTGATAGATAGGGAGGGAATACATGACCTCTTTGATGAGAATCAGCTTGCCAGCATTATTAAGCCACTGTCCTCCCCAAGCTACTATCTTGGATTTAATTTTGTTGATAAATTCCATCCAGAGCGAAGATCTGTTAGCTCCCAGCGTTAGAGGAAGGCCTAGGTAGTTGATTTTATCCCAGGAAACAAAACTAGGGAATCCCAAGTGATGGGCAGTTCTGAGGATGGTTTTCTCCTCCGTGTTCCATCCATACACAACACTCTTTCTGTTGTTAACCAACGCTCTAGAAATGCAACAGAAGTTTTGAATAATCTCATTGAACGCCCTTGATATTCGAAGGGAGGCTCCTCCCAAGAGAAGGGAATCATTGAAAAACAATGTGTGGTTGATTTCCTTTGTTCCTTTTTCCAAGCGGATGCCCGGAATAGTCCCAACATTCCTTTCAGCTATCAGCTTCATGCTCAGGGAGTCTGCTATCAAAATATACAAAAAGGGGGATAACAGGAAGATTTGCCTTAGCCCTCTTGTTGCTTGGAAGTAGTTAGCAAGCCGACCATTTACTAGAGGTGCAATCCAAGGCTTGTCAATGTAGGCTTTGATCAGATTTACAAATTCTGGGCTAATTCCATAGGCGAGCAACACTTTGTACAGAAAGGACCGCTTGACCCGATCAAATGCATTGGCCATGTCCAGCTTTATAAGCATTCCTTTCTCTTTCCTATGAGAGCTTGAGTGAATGTCTTCTTGGACAAGAATTACATTATCTAGGATATGCCTCCCTTTGACAAAGCCCCCTTGGGTGGGGGAGATTAGTTGTCCCAGCAGAGGTTTTAGTCTGTTAGCCAGTAGCTTCGAAAGGATTTTATAGGAGGCATTGCAAAGAAAGATAGGTCTGAAACTGTCAAAAAAGGTCGGGTTCACTTCTTTAGGGATTAATGCGAGAAAAGTGGAGTTAGTTATACCTCCCACTTTGGCCTTTTATTGAAAATATCTAACCATTCTCAATAAGTCTGTCTTGATAATTGTCTAGCAAGATTTATAGAAATGTATGGAAAATCCATCAGGGCCAGGAGCTTTGTAGGAATCCATTTCCCAGACTACCTTGTTGATTTCTTCCTCGGAAAAAGGATTCAAGAAGCTTGCGTTGATCTTGTTACTGACTAGATGAGGCATATGGGAAAGGAAATCAACAGAGAGGTCCTCATTTCCTGTTCCATCCTCTGAGAAGAAATTCTGGAAATGGTTTTCTGTTGCTGCCTTGATTTGGGCATAACCTTTGTGGATTGTCCCATCTGCTGAAGTGATTTCAGAGATATAGTTTTGGGAGAGACGAGCTCAAAACTACCTATGGAAGAAGGTCGTATTTCAATCATCGGCTGCCAACCATAGGCTTCGAGACTTTAGTTTCCAGTACTCCTCTTCATGTCTGTAATCTTTGTACGTGGTGAACTGGGCAGCTTGTTCCTTCTCCAAAATCTTTGTGGCTATTTCCTGGCTTTCCATTTCCTGCTGGAGATCTGCTAACTGATGGAAAACAACTTTTCTTTTGGAAGAATAGGGGTTGGAGGGATCTTTGACCCAATATTTTAGGGATGATTTTGTTGCTTTTAATTTATGCTCCCAGAAAAAGCTTGGAGAGATGGTGACCGGAGTAGACCAGGATTTGGATACTACTTCCATGAACCCTTCATGTTCGATCCATTGGGGACTGAATTTAAAAGGAATGGGACCTAGGTCTTCTTCCTCATCCAATTGAAGGAGGATGGGATTGTGATCCGAGGTAAACTTTGGGAGGATTTTGGTGGACAGTAGTTTCTTTTCCAGCAAGAGAGTGCTTTGCACTAGGAATTTGTCAAGCCTAGAAGAGATATGTGCAGCCCATGTTCTATTGTTTGTCCATGTGTAGAGGCCCTTCTTGGGTTTAAGGTATAGAAGGTCCCACTGTTGTATCATGTCCTCTACAAGGGTGAGCACTTGGTCCCTGCTGATAATGCCCCCTCTTTTTTCTTTTGGATCTAGCACAATATTTAAGTCCCCTACTACTATGATGTTCTTGGGAGAATAGGCTTCTACAAAATCAAGAAGAGTTTGCCAGCAATATTTTTTCTCAACATAATGGACTGGAACATAAAGGTTGAACAGGGCAATTGTAATATTACTTTTTTTATGGCGTAGTTCAGTATATATCCAATGCTATGTCTCAAAGGAGCTTTCCAGCTAAAACAAATCTTCAATCCAGACTGTGGCAAGCCCTCCAGAAGTTCCCCTTGCACTTACTGCATTTCATTCTTTTATTTTCCATTTCGTTCGGCTTAGATCGAGAAGGAATTCACCTTTTATTTTTGTCTCTTGGAGCATGAGGATCTTTGGTGATTCTGCCTTCAATAGATCTTTCACTACTTCGATTTTCGAGGGATTCCCCGGGCCTCTACAGTTCCAAAAGACTATATGCATTATTTACTGGGATGGGAAGAAGAGGGGTCTCCCTTGGGTGGTCTTGCTCTAGTGTTTCACCCAATGGACATTTCAAGCGTGGATTGGATTCCCTACATTTTATGCCTCTCCACTTCTTCCTCTCTTGCTTCTTTGAGGCATTTCCTTCCTACTTTTCTCGATGGCCTTTCGAAGGTTTCCTCATCTGATGAGCTTGTTATCTCTGGTGGTTTTTTCCTTATCATGCCTGCATATGTGGGTGAAGAGGCACCTTCTACTTGGGTCATTATTGGAGTGGGGGGGTTATTTTCATTGTTTCCTTCAATTGCTAGGAGAGGGGCATGCTGATCCACTTCATGAATTATCTCTGGAGGGGCTTCCTGAGAGTTGAGAGGATCAAAACAATTTAAGGATGGATATGTCCGATGAGTAGCTGTGGTCCCATCCCCTTGAGGCTGCTCTGTACTGCGCAAAGTGGAGCCTACAGGGGTCCCTTTCGAATGAGGTTTACTGTTCTGCTTTGTGGGAGCCTGCTTCTGCACCTTCGTCCATTGCTCCCCTTTCAAATTTTTTTCTTCCTCCTCAACCTTCTTTTTACAATTTCTTGAAAAGTTCTCGTAGTCATGGCAATGCCTGCACTTAAAAGCCAGTTGCTCATAGTCCAGTTCTTGCACATGTGTCCAATCTACCATTGTTATCTTGATGGCCTCTGGGAGCCCTATGTCTAGGTCCACCTCCACACAGATACACGTACAGGAGTATTGGTCCTTCCTTTATTCTCTGTCGATGTATTTACCTAGAGCATTTCCAATGGCTTATAAGGATTTTGGGTTCCAACAATGTAGAGGTAGGTGGGGAAGACGTACCTAGACTGGGACCACCGAAGGTACATCCTGAGCTGGATCAAATTTCGGTGTCCAATGATTCAGATAGAGACCCCGGGATCCCATAAAATATGGGTCATTTCTGAATATTAAATTTCTGTCTTCAACGTTGTCAAATAAGAACACATCGTAGCCTTTCTCAACGGAATGGCTCTTAATACCTTCCGAGACCAATGGTCTCCAGTTCCTCTGGATCCAGGATTCAATGGCTTTTGGACAGGGCCATAATCCTGTAAATTGACCTATCAGACTTCTTGCAGCTAGATTTAAAGCAGCTCGACAAGGCTCCTTGACTGGCAGGGTGACCGACGGGATGGAGTCCATCTTTTTTCACTAATTTTTCCTGGGTAGTTGAAGTTGGGTGTTTTCTTCAAACCTCAATCAGATTTTTGAAGGCCGAGAGGTCAGGGGGGAGGGGAGGGGGAGGCTCAGAGCCCCCTCCAGAAGCCATGGTGGTGGGAAGAAGACGCAGAGGCTGGCTCGCTCAGGGCTGCGCACAGGGAGGTTTTTTTTTTTTTGTTAATAGTGTTTTAACTATAGCATTATACATTGATATTTTAATAATTGCTCTATATTGGTAATTTCTAATTTGATTTGTAATTAGTGATTAATTTCAGACTTGCTAAATCAAAATTAATTTAATGTTAATTAGATTTGTAATTATTGACTAATTTAGACTTGATTAATGGTTGGGTGTTGGCGAAGTCATGTTTTAGCTTGCATTTTTCCTTTGATTGTCGTCTTCTTGCATCTTGTCGCCCTATTTCCTGGGGTGTGGGTGTAATCCTCTTGTCAGTAACACAACTCCTAGCGAGTTGGATTCATCTAGATTCCTTGGTCTAGGTAGGTTATGTAGCGCCAGGGTTATTGTCGCACCTTTCACCTGGGGACACCATGATTCCTGATGAGGGGATCATTGTGCACCCTAAGGGATAGAGGCAAAGGATAACTTGGTCGGGGTCTATTCTACCCATTGTGGGCATCGTTCGTGGCAGTTGTTTTTGGTGTTGGGTTGTAACGCCTTCATGCATTTGTTTGTGCACCATATAGGATCTAGTTACTGGCCATTAAGGCCATTGTGTCAGGATGGGGGATGTTGTCCTTTAGCTTGTAGGCGTTGTCATGTTTTTATCGGGCGGGTAGTTATTCCTTCTTGATTTATGCATGTTTCTTCCACTTGCTCGATGTGCTAGCATGTAGAGTCGTTGTTGTCTTTTTCTTGTTCTGCAGGTGTTGTGTTCGTCGTCAGGGTGTGGTCAACTATGTCATCATTGCCTTCCTACCTAAAAACAAAACAAAAAAAAAATGGCACTTTCTGCTTCGTTGGTAGTCGTAACGATGGAGGTCGTTACAAACAATATGTAAGTCTAGTCAAATTAATTAAAAAAAATGCAATGACAATCCTTGTTTTTAAGATTATTTAGAAAATAATGTATTATAATTCATTATTGGTTGTTTATAAAGATAGGTTGTTCAATATAATGGATTTGATTTTTTT
>CBVK0101172304.1:0-16653 GCA_900067695.1 Picea abies
AATTTCTTAGTGAGTATGACTTCAAAATTAAACATATCAAAGGAAAAGAAAATTAGGTGGTAGATGCACTCAACATAATAGATCATGAAGCACATATTTCAACCATCAGCATGTACAAGACATTTTTAAAAGATAAAATGATTGAAGGAGTCAATACTTTTGATCGGGAATGAAGAAAGAAGTAGCTAACTACATAACTCAGTGTCTAGAGTGCCAAAAGGTAAAGACAACACATATACATCTACCTGGATTGATATAGCCATTTCCCATTCCATAATGGAAGTAGGAAGTGGTTACAATAGATTTTATTACAAAGCTGCGTAGAATAGTGAAGCAACATGATTCCATCATGGTGGTGGTGGAAAAATTGACTAAGGAAACACATTTTATTCCTATGAAGACAACACACAAGGCAACAAACATTGTAGAGATTTACATGAAGGAAGTTTCTAGGTTACATGGAGTGCCTAAGGAAATAGTTTCATTTAGAGATTCCAATTTTACATCTAGGTTTGTTCAAAGGATTTGGGACAAATATGAATCTTAGTACGACGTATCACCCAGAGTTAGATGGGAAAACAAAAAGGACCAATAGGATAATTGAAGACATGCTTAGAATTTATGTGATGGATCAACCATCAAAATGGGAAGACTATATCCACTTAATGGAGTTTTCTTATAATAATGGGTATCAAGTCTCATTAAAAATGAGTCTATTTGAATATTTTCATGGCAGGAAGTGTAGCACACTAGTGAGTTGGGATAAACTAATAGACATAGTCATCATTGGGACATATTTGTTAAAGGAAATGGAAGAGAAGATGAAAAGGATCAGACATAATTTAAAGGTTTCCCAAGACATGAAGAAGTTTTATGCAGACAAGAACAAAGTTTTTTAGAGATTTTAAAGTGGGGAAACATGTTTTCCTAAAAGTTAAAGCAAAAAGAAGTTCGATAAGATTGGGTATTGTGGGCCTTTTGAAATATTAGAAAAGATAGGGCCAATTGCATACATGCTATCATTTTTCTGGATCCAT
The DNA here is from genome assembly GCA_900067695.1 of Picea abies. Classification (NCBI taxonomy): domain Eukaryota; kingdom Viridiplantae; phylum Streptophyta; class Pinopsida; order Pinales; family Pinaceae; genus Picea; species Picea abies. Next base: position 1,038 of record CBVK0101172304.1, read on the forward strand.
GAGAGTGAATAATGTATTCCATGTGTCATTATTAAATAAATATGTGCCTGACCCTAACTACATAATTGATTGGACTGTGATCCAGGTGGAAAACGAAGGGGATTTATGGGTGGAACTAGTACGCATCCTGGACCGGAAAGTCAAAGTGCTCCGGAACAAATCCATAGTGATGGTAAAGGTTCAATGGACCTGCTACAATCCTAAATATGCAATATGGGAGCATGAAGAAACCATGCGGGAAGAATACCCAGAATTGTTTTTTCCAATTTTGAAGAAAATAAAAGTTGGAAATACAAGACTCCATTTTTGGGTAGCTAGTTACCAAAACCAAATATTTGAAATTATTGGTCACCTATGCTAATATCCTTGATAAAATAATGGTGCAGCCCGATGGAATGAAAAAAATGAAGGGGGTACATCCCTTGGGTCAACAACTTGAGAAGAACGAGAGATTATGGTTGGCAGTATTGTTGTTGGAGGGTAAAGATTGCGGAATTTCTTTTAGTTTCTAAGTATTGTGATGTAAATTTATATATTTATTTCGACATGGTGTGGTGCATCAAATACAATGCACAATTCTAGGGGAGGGGGAATGTAACATCCCCACTATAATCCCCAGTTTAATTAATGCATAATGTGGATATAAATGTGGCTATGGCCAAGTAACAAAATATGTGAAATGTATGTTGTAAATTGTAAATTAATATAATGTAATACCAGTTGTTGGGATATGGACAGACATGGGGTCTGATTAATCCACAATAGAGGGGGAATGCATAGAGAATTTCCAAGAGGGGTCCAAGGGGAAATAATTTATGGGTATTAATTCAAACCCACTTTCTGAATTTTATTATCATTTGGAGAAAACCTTCTATTTTTTGGTTGAGTGTATGAGAGCCCAATCATTGAATACCTATCATAGGGTGGGTGTGAGAGTCACATCCCTTAGTTATTGGAGAGCATGGCACTAAAGTACAATCAACTTTGGGTAGAGTGAGTAGTCAACTATCTTGGGAAAAGAGAGGGAATTCGTATGGGTAGTAATAGGCAGTTTTAGACATATAATTTTTACATGAACAACAAGGGAGAACAAGAGAGAAGAGCTTGGGAGATGGAACATCAAGGTTGGGAGGATTCTGGAGCATTTTGCATCATTTTTGGAGCATTTTTGAGCTGAATATTGAAGAGCGAGGTTGTCAGGCCTAAAGAGTGAACTCTTGGGTGAGTTGCACTGTATCAACAAGTGTTTGTTGTTGTTTTTGCTAGTGGTTTTTCTAGTAGTGAGTTCCCTTGAGTTCCCATTTTAGAGATTCCTAGCTACCTATGACAGAGATACCTTGATAAATGATTGGGACACCTGATGGACCAAGAACAATGAATGGGTAGATTCCTTGGGTTGGGAAGGTCAAGAGGAAGAGAGCTAGAGGAATTTCATGACAGTTATAGAAGAAAACCAGTGGGTTCTGTGATATTGAGTTATGAGGGAACTTTGAGAGGCACCCTTCTTTTGTGGATTCCTAGCCCCAAATCGGGGGTGACTTGTTGTTGAGATTTAGAACAACAAGTCTATGGTTGGATGGAATGTCCTTCCCAGGTAGTTGGTTTCAAAAACGTTTTATAAAATATAAGTGTTTATCTATTTGTTGAGTTATTCCATGAATTTAATTGATGTGCTTAGCTATGTATATGTGAATGGTTAATTGTTGTTGTGAACAAGTTATTAGTTGCATTCATGGTCATTTAGAGTGTTGTATATGAATTTATTTATGGGTATCATAAATTAGTTGAATATGTGTTTAAATCATATCTGGTAAGCTACATGATTTTAATTAGTAGTAGAAAATTTTGTTTTATGTGTATTCCCATGTATTAATGTTCCTTGGTTGATATGGGGGACGTTACAACAGCACACATAGGACTCCTTCCCACTTACCTCAAATCCCAGAGGCTCCTTTATGTGCACATCTTCCTCAATTATCCCATTAAGGAAAGATGTCTTCACATCCATTTGATGTATCTTCCATCCCATGTATGAAATCTAGGACAAAAATTCTCTAATGGAAGTGTACCTAGTGACTGGAGAAAATGTATCATCATATTCCACTCCCTCTCTTTGAGAGAACCCTCTTTCCACAAACCTCACTTTGAACTTCTCAATTCTTCCATCCGCAACATGCTTGATCTTGTAGAGCCATCTAGAACTCACAACTGAATTCCACTGTAGTCTTAGAACTATGTCCCAAACAACATTCTTGATAATGGAGGTGTAATCCTCCACCATGGAATCCCTCCATACCTATTGGTCTAATGTATCCTAAACACTATAAGGCTCATAATCTAGAAGGTTGCTCATCAATGCCATATAATTTGGAAACTTCTTCAAAGGTCTACTCTCTTCAAACATGCTCCTAGGAGTTTCAACATGCTCTTGAGCATCCCTTAATGTCTGACTAAACCATCAAGGTCTCCTAACATAAGTGGAATGGGCTTCTATCTCCCCCTATTCACATGACGATTGTTGTACTTCCTTGGAAATCACTGGTGACCCTGACTCAACCTTCAAAGCTTCTCTCTCACCATCCTTTTCCATTGGAGTAGGCTCATGATACTTCATGAATGCAAAGTATTCCTCAAACTTTACATCCATGCTTACTACTATCTTCATCTTCTCTAGAATATAGGCCCTACAATCCTTTGAAGTCTCATTGTAACCCACAAATAAACCCTTCATGTTAGAGGGCTCCAACTTGGTCCTCTTCTCTACCGTTACAGGGATATGAATTGGACAAACAAACATGCAGAAATGAATCATCTATGAATTCACACCAGTGAATGCCTCCTCTATTGTCTTTTTCTCCAATATATTATGTGGGAACTGGTTCTAGATGTAGACTAATGTGTTACATTCCTTTTCCCAAAGAAACATGGGAAATTCCTTGTCATGTATCATGAGCTTAACAACCCTTATGATGGATCTATTATTCCTCTGTGCAACCCCATTATGTTGTGATTTGTATGAAACTACCAACTCCGTCTTGATTCTTACCTCCTTACAAAAACCCTCAAACTCCTTGGAGGTGTATTCTCCCCCTTTATACGATCTCAAGACTTTGATCTTATTCCCTATATGGTTTTCAATGAGATATTTGAACTCTTGAAACCTTCTAAATACCTCATCCTTGATATTTAAGAATTAGATCCAAGTATTGCAAGAGAAATTGTTAATAAGGGAAACATAACACATGCTTCATGTTATTTATACTATTGGCATTGGTCCACAAACATCTAAATGCACTAGGTCTATAATCCCCTTAGACCTATGCTTGCTACTTAGGAAATTTGTTTTGGCATTCTTTCCAAGCATGCACCTTCTGCATACACCATGTTGCTCAATATTGAACTTTGGAAGACCTGTGACTATCTCCCTCAGAATAGGCAATTCCCTATGATGTAGGTGCCCCATCCTCTTGTGCCACAACTCGCACAAGTTGTCATTTTTATGCAGTAAGGATCGAACAGGATCACCCTGCAACTAGTACAATTACCTTCTCTAACCCTTATTATGTGAGAAGTATCTGGGCTATAATCATTTAGCTTGATGAGGAGTTGTTGGTTCTTGAATTCAATTGCAAAGCCATTATCCTCCATGCCCAAAACTAAAATAAAATTCTTGTTGAGACCTGGAACAAACAAGACATCATCAAAATCTAAAAAATTACTTGACTGGAGTTGGAAGGGAATAGTCCCAACTCCTTCTACTAGGTACTTTGCATTATCACCAAGCTCAACCTATACTCTTGAGTATTGTTTCTTTAGACTAGAAAAAAATTGTCGTGATGCCCCATTTTCCATGGTATCGCACAATTTGTATTTTTGGAAAATACCAATCCAAACATCAAGTGTGTGACACAACTGGAAATACCTATCATTGTCACCTCAATAGATGTCCCCCTCATTTTAGGGAAGGACAAGTCCAACACAAGGGAGGCTTATTGGGTGACCCTGGGGGATTGCGATGGGATAAATAAGATGCTCAAAGGGACCCCTATAGGTCAAGGTCAAGTATGAGAATGAGGCTTGGGGAAAGAGTCTTAGGAGCTAATAAATGGTTTCCAAGGTTGTGTACCTACAAAACAATGTTAGACCTACTCGAACAAGACAATATATGATGATACAAGCCTCAAAACCAATAGGGAATAAACAAGAAACCTTGCTTTCCCAAAATTGTGGCAGTATGGAAATATATATCAACGGTAAAGAGACTATGACAACTGTAAATTAAACCATCAAAATCTAGTGTATGATGTTGGAAAATTAAGCTAGAAATTAGTAGACAACCTTCCAATATTTAAACCAAGAATTTGAAAGCAATAGAGGGTTGTTATTAAGTGTTATCAATAGATTTTTATAACAATCTTATGGCTGTAGAAATGTTTTTCTATATAAGAAAATTCTAGCCACTAAAATCAACAAGAAATACACCCAAACAATAGCCTTTACACAATAGATCAATTATAACAACTTGCAAGTAAATTTCAATAGTAGAAAAGTGAGTAAAAGAGTAGAAGAGAGTGAGTTTGTTGCAACCCTATTGGATGTAGCTTAATGCTTGTTACAACAAATGAATTACTTGGCCAATCAAGATTCCCTTAGGGAACACGATAGCTTAAAGCGTGTAAAATTTAATTCCAAACTTGAAAAATTCAATCTCCTTGAAATGATGTTTACCAATGCACAATATTCAATCTCCAATGCACAAGATTAGTGCCTTATCTATTGGGTTATGGAGTCTCTTATTTATGATCTAGGGGTGTAAGCCTTTTTACCCCCCAAAGTAAACAAACCTTAGCAAGGTATTTCTACAAGGGTGTAAGCCCTTTTACTCGTACGAATCCTTTAAGCATTTTCAACAAAATTAAAAGAGAAATTCCTTAATGGAGGGTGTATGCCCTTATACTCCTCCAAGGGTTTGACAAATTAACCTTGAAATCAAGAAGAAATACACAAAGTTGGAGAAATTCCTTGTCTAATCCAAGAGATATCATGCAAAACCCTTTCTTATAAAAGATATTCCACCACAATTTCCAAGAACAAGTATCCAAGAGAATTCACTATCCTTTCTTCCACCAATAGACAAGTAAAGCATCTATTTTCATAAGAAACGAGAGACAACTAATTACCCAAGTAGGATGAAAATTTCAGCCAAGAGTTATGTAATTCTCAAGTGAGATAATCATAAAATCAAAATGAGATGGCCTCTATTTATATGAGGCCATCTAAACCAATTTGTCCACATTTAATTGTCAAAAAAAAATTAAAAGAGGGTTGACCCCCTTTGTTTTCCTTTACAACTTACAAAAATAAAAATTACATAAAGTAAAACCCTCAAAAGGGTGATGTCATGCCCTAGATGGGTGACATTGAGCCTCAAAGTGAGATGTTGAGCCTCGAGATGCAAATAGTTGGGCCTCCAAAGGTCATGTGTCAATATCTCATGAGCTAGAGTGTCATCATCATGCATATTATTCTTTAAACCACATCACATTATGTCTGGAACCATCCATCCCACCAAAACCCTAGCCTCTAGATGACATTAAGGCTTAGAAGGTGATGTCCTATGCCTCCAAATGCCATCGTCCAAGTGAAAAGGGATACAATTTCATCCTTTAGTGTTTTCAAGGTCTCTCGAAAGGAAATGTTCATCGCGCCAGGTGAACAAGAGCTCTAGTGTCCTCTACCCATCCTGTGGGGTATGGTGTCCATCGTTGGGGTCTTCAACCCCCCATGGAGGTTAAAATGACATAATTCATCCATGGAATGGATCTTCACTTGGCAAGGTCCTACAAATAAAAACAAGTATGCTCTCGAAGGGTCCAAAAGTCACCTGTATCATGCCAAGTAACCCATATTAAATAAAAAAACCACCCAAACATGTGCATTAAATCCCCTCTTTTCAAACTAAACAAATGCTCAAAGACCTTATAAATTTTCCAAATTTGAGTATGGGAGGGTTTTCATGGGGCCCTATTTGGTAGATCAATCCCCAAGTCAAGGAGTGTTTCCTAATAAGACTCTCTCTAAGTCATGTAATGAGTATGAATTTGAAGGGGGTATGACTTTTGGGCATGGGGTTTGATCCAAAAAGATCTTTTAAATGACAATGGTTGAGTTATTTTGCACGAGTTAATTTACCATTTAGGAAAAATGATGAAAGAGGAAGAATTATAAATGAAACATGACATCCATAAAGCAATATACATATCTGAACATGAGCATGAAACAACAAACCATAGAACACCAAAGTGATAACGGAGATCGACAATCTCGCCTACGTCTCCGGGCCTTTATGTCAGTGGGTGAGGCTTTCTTATTTATGTTAAAATATTTAAAAGTACATCATAAAAATGCCAAAAAGGTTACAAACTGATCTAGTCTTTTTCTACCAGATCTCAAGAACCCAACAAAACTGACAGCACTGAAATCAGATGAACAAAGCTCCCAAAAATGGCCTACAAAGGTGCTCTCCTCAATGGCTTCCCTGCATAAAAATGGCTTTGGCTCAATAATTCTTCAACATAAACATTTTTTGAACCTCCTCTCCTTGGCTTCAAGAGCCTCTAGTTTATATAGGCTTGAAGTTGGTAACCATTTCCCAACTTCCCCCCAATATTTAGCCTCAAAAATTGCCCAAGATCCTCCAAAAATGGATAAAATCTCCAAAAAATACTGAAGAAATCCATTAAAAATCATAAGATAAAGTTTTAAAACCCACTAAATGCCAAAAAAGGGTGCAACCCCTTTATCTCTGTGCTCCTGGTCATATTGGGTGCCTCCATGTGGCCAAGCGCTAAGGCTTGTGTGTTGGGCCCCTCCTGGAATCTGGCTCCTAGTCACACATAAGGCCATGTGGCCTCGGGCTACATCCTCCACATGCTAATATGGTTAAGCCCCCTAGTCGTAGGCCATTGGTTATGCCCTTGGTCGATGGGCTAGCCTGACCGACCGAGGCTAACCCCTTAAATTCGGTGCCAAGTGTCAAGGTACTGGGTCACATGGGAGGTACTGGGTCACATGGGATGTGGTCCTATGATATATGCCAAGGGCTGGGATTAAGTCATAACCACGTGTGCCAAAGGATAGAGCCTAGGGTCATGTGACATAGTCATATGGGACACGTTAGGGGCTGGGGCCTAGCCCCAGCCTGATTCTTCGCCCATATTACATACCATAACACTTTAACTATTAACCTTGCACTATGGTAATCAAGTAACACCTCGGGTGGTCTGGCTAGACTAGCTCTGCCAAATCTCTTCAAACCCGAATTAGAGGTCACGGGTTTGACTCCCCGGGACTCCAACCTTTTGCCAAAACACTATGACCAATTGAGGGGTTCCATGTGGTAGCCCATGTCTGGGCCATGTGGCACCATGTTATTCTCCCAACAAATGCCACATGTCAAGCACTCATTCGTCTAGTTGTCTACCCAGGTTTCTTCCCGGTCACATGCCACTGTACCTGCCATGTCTTCCACGTGTCGTACGACTGTACGGTCCTACCACGTCAGCCATACAGATGTGCCACGTGTCACCCTTGCAGTGGTGACACATGTCACACTTTGATTGGTCCACATGTTCCTATCCACGTAAACATCCAATGTACCTTGCCACATTAGTTGTATGACCATATGGGCTATACAGTCAGCTGCCATGTCAGCATTGTACGAACTGTACAGTCAAAATTTGTTTTTGCCTGTTTGGAAAAATGAACAGATCATGATATATTGGTTATACAACATTCGTTTGAGCCCGTTCAAGTTGTGTTGGGTTTGTAATGTCGAGGCGTACACACACATCCGTTTTGAAGAGATTCTAAGAAATTTGATTTTTAATCCTTTCTAAGCCCCATCTGGCTCCTGGATCCAATTCTGGATCAAGGTTCTTGACATATCAAGGGATCATATTGTCTCATTTATGGGTGCCTTTGTGGAGGTTGTGTTGCATCCCTCATTTGCAATGTAACCTTTTTCCAATCCCTTTACTTGCCATTGATTTATTATGGTCCAAAACATTGAGTTGTATGTGCATTGGAAAGTAAGGAGCACCACAATGCCACTTGGAGCTAGGAACATATTTAGTTCCATATGCAAGGAAATTAAAAGACATTGCAAACTCATTCCCTCAACAAGAGTGACATTTATTAATTATATGTTTTCTTTTCTAAAGGTCCTTCAATTTTTTTATGGAGAAGCATTTCATTTCTCTCAAGAGCTTAGGGAGAGAATCTACATGGATAATTTTATGGATTTTAAATTTTTATAGATACAACACCTCTGGGCCTTTATCCCCTTCTTCCCATGAAATGAGGTATAATCCCTTCTTAGGATCAATGATCCCCAAATCCCAAAAGATGAGCAAATGAAAAGGAAAGAGATTTGGAAAGTGATAGGTATGTGCAGGAATGGTATGATGACCCTTCAAGGAGACCCCCTAGTTGCAACCATTTTCTTGAGGGTGATCCACTTACTAGGAAAGAATGTCAACCACCAAGGTGAAATAAGGAAAAAGGTACAATTTCCAAGCAAACGTTTTCATAATCAAGAAAGGACTCTTTGCAACATACTCAAGTGCTTCAATTATTAAAATGACACTTACCACAAGACCAGACTTGTTACCTCATGAAGCAAGACCTATTGTCCTCTATGGTCCAAGATGGTGTGGTGGACGTTGTTGTTGTCAATGAATGGTGATTTTTGGTGAAATGAGGGGCCCTTCCTACTCACCTAGGTCTTGACACTCCATGGCTTCAACCTACGAGACTCGAGACATAATCTCCTTAGTTTCCCCTAGCTTGGTGGGTAACAATCCACATACCATTCGTTCCTCAAAATTGTGCTGGTATAAAGGAAATATAGCAATGAAAATTCCTTCTTGAACTTGGCAGAAAACTTGTTCATTTGATTTTTTGCAGAGACTTCTACCTACTTATGTTGATTCTGCCCATTTCCCTTCTTCTTATCTAGACATTGTGATGCATAATAACCATTCTTATGACAATTGAAGCACTTGATTTTACTCAAGTCCTTCTTTCATGGATCTAAGGTTGACTCCTCACTCTTTCTCTTACACTTGTTTTGTCATTTATCTCTTCCCTTATTTGACTGCCAAATAGAGCTAGGTTCTCTTCACCATCCTTCTTGTCAACCTTTAACTCCATCCAAGTCTCCTCCTAGATATAGTCATCTGAAAGCCCCTCAAAGTTAGAAAGGTTTTTATGAGCACAAAAACATTTGAAAAATAGTTCCCATGAAGCCGAGAATCCATTTAGTTCCATGTTCAATAGATATGCATCTTCAACCTTTTCCCCAATTGTTGCAAGTCAATCACGAATATGTGCGATATTCATAAGGTAACTAGTGAATGTGTCTAATCTGGTCATCACTATAGATCTGAGTTTGTTTTGCAATATCATCTTTTCGTTTATGTTCTGGCATTGGTAGAGACTAACCATGGCATCGAACATCTCCTTCATTGTCTTCTTATCCAATACATGAGGGATTATATGACCCTTTATGGCATCGAAGATTGTCCACTTGACCTTTACTACCCTCTTGTTGTGATCTACCAAATCCTACGGATATTTAGGTAGAGTAGCAATGTTCTTGACAATATATGAGAGATCATTCTCTTCTAGTAAGAGTGAAACCCTCACCTTCCATGATAGTAAATGTTAACATCCAATCTGTCCTTAAACTTGAGTCTATTTCATGCCATTTATGAGATCCAATGAACAAACTCCTAAATCTAAAAATTAATTTTGAAACCCTCTCAATGTCGGTCCTTCTTCCTTGTAGTTGATTTACCACTACAAATCCTAGAGAATATCAATAAGAGAAATATGAACTGATACCATTTGAAAATTCCCAAGCCCTAGGTGACTAAATTCCTTATGATCTCAATCAAACAAGTAGATTGTTGAATTTAATTAATGCATAAATAAATTTCATAACATAACATTTATAACACAATAGTTGTAAATCAAATAGCGGAAGCATAAAAATCAATTTCACACAACACAAGTTATTACTCCTTCAATAACTTCTTTTCATTCCTTTGAAAAACTTACAAGGAAACCTCCACAATATGTCCAAAAAATAGCACTGCACATATACCAAAAAATCACCTTGAAATTGAGCGTAACAACCCGATAAGAGATTACATCCTACTGAAAAATAGAAAAAATCATTTTCTACAAATTGTTTTCTACTGTATAATATTGTTGTATAGATTGTACAACTTCTATAGAACATCATTGTATTGAATTTGTACAGTTATATGGATATATATTGTTTTTTACGGACTTTTGTATGGTTGTACAAAATTTTTCTGTATGATTGTACGAGATTGTGCACTTAACTTCCTGGAAACACCTCTTTCCTTGTTTCCTGCTCTCTCTCTCTCTCTCTCTCTCTCTCTCTCTCTCTCTCTCAATTGCTCAACCTACTCAATTGTTCATGTGTTATCTTGTGTGTCTTAACTCTCCATCTTAACTTGTTTGTATAGTTTTAGTTGTGACCAAAACCCTAATCTATTTTTGAGATTACTCTTAGTATAATTCATGCATGCATGAAATACACTTTTTAGACTCAACTACTAAAAATACAGCTTTCACTTTTTAACTAAAGTGAATTACAAAATAGAATCACTTTTCAAAAAAATATCGAACTGATTCTCGTCTGAGCTATAATTCTTGACATTTTCATACAAAGTGTTTGTAAAATCTATGTACCAAAGGCATGAAGGTTTCCTTCAACTAGTGTTTGTAGAAATTCCTAAGCCAAGAAAATGTAGTTTGCATGTAAAGTGTTTGTAGAAATGGCTAACCGAAGGCAATGTAGTTTACTTGCAACATGTTTGTAACAATTCCTCAACAAAGGAATAGATTTGTAATTTAATACAAGCTTCAACCATTTCAATACTATATATAGACAGTAAAAGTACAATCTAGACAAACAAGGCCTGTTAAAATGGAAACCGTGATCCTCTCCTCAACCCAACAGTTTAATCAACATTAACAATTCATAAATTCCACAGAGTTCCAAACATATTGTTCACTATCATAACCAAGATTAGACCTCGAAGACTAAGGACCAGAGAAAAATGGACTATACTGGCCAAAACACCTACAGCCTAAGACACATATAGCCAAACTTTTTCAAAAGGACCAGGGCCTGAGTAGGCTATAACACCCTACTCTATAATACTTAAACAAAAAGAAGAAAATCCAACATAGAGCAGGTCAAACCAGGCCATCTCTAGAGGAATCATGACCACGCTACATCTTCTCTCTCTTTGTTTCCATCTTTGTAACTTCCTCCTCGTCGCCAATCTGAATGGGGAAATCATGTGAACCGATGGGGATTTGATCTCTGTTGCATATTCCATATTTCTGCTAGAGTGGTTCCTCATTCCTCACTTTGAACTTTATACCGAATCAAGATTTACTTAATAACTCAAACTTTCCTTCCAGGATCTTAATATCCTATATGGTAGATTCATTTTCCTTTCTAACCTTCTCCATGTCTTGAGAAACCAATTCCTTGACCACCCAATACGTTTCTTGCATCTTGAAATGCTTCTTCTCCTTGGTGTGGGTAAAATTTGGGTCTTTGACCCATTCCTTAACCTCCTTAACAATCTCTTTGTCTGAGGTACTCTTACGCAGTTGCCTAACCTCATCCTCAAAATTTTCCTTCACTGACTGCTTTTCTTGCTCCGAGGAAAAATACTTGAAGGGGGTCATTTCCATCTAGGAAGTCTTAGCAGATTTGGTTTAGATGGCCAGTACCTGCGAGGAGGAAGCCTCCTATTGCTTCCTCTTTTTATTCTTTCCATGAGTGCCAATTTGAGCCATTATGAAATTATGCACAAACTTCAATGGAGTTCTCTTGTTTCCTAATCTACCTCTTCTTATCAGCCACCAGAACCTGCTCCTTCAGGGATAAGGAGCCTTCTTGGGATGGGAAATAACAAACCTTCCACTGAGCCTCAAGGGGGAACTTTCCTTGACACTAAATGACATAAGAAAACTTAGGCAATTTATGCTAGGATCCCACTCTCGGCTTTTAACTCTCATATTATGAACTTCTACCTTATATTTCCACTTGAGGTGATCCACTTCGCCCAAGAAATCCAGATACGACCCTATAGAATTCTTTCTTACCTCAATGTTCTTGAAAATTTCCCCTTGCATCGCTTGAGTTATCTTACATGGCACGATCAGGGAAATCATACTGAGATCAATTGTCTTTGTAGTACTTTCAGGATTAATGTGATAACTATTGTTACTGTCGTTCTCCATATTCCAGTTTTGGCATTGTACTAGCCATATTTTCCAATTAACACCACCTTTGGAGTGCTTCATTCCACCAACTACCTTGGCATTGAAGGAACCCACCTGTCCTAGCGTATTCCACTTGGACTAAAGAAGTTATTAATTCTCGTTAATTCCATCTCTGAGGTGACGTTTGGTAATCCTTTAATCATTACTCTATCTTGCCGTTAGGTGACTAGGATAACAATTTTTCCCTTTGTTTCTGTGTTTCGGCCGACCAATTGTCATAGGTTACAAGTGGAGCTTCTGCCTCCGACAGTTGTCACCCAATCCGAGGAACTTTAATTATGTTTTTTATTAAGAAATATTATTAGTGATTTTTAGGTTGATTGATGATGATGTTTATCGTCTTCTAAGATCAATAAGGTGTATTGGATAGAAGGGAATTAGACTAAATATTTTCCAAAATATTATTTCTGTTTGGAAATAGTGGAAATGAAAATATGGATTTCATTGTGATTTTTGTAAGCTAAGAGGTCCTAAAGAGTAATAAAATTATAAAATTGGATAAAGCTACATCTCATAATATTAAGGATAGGTCAAATTAAAAGGAACTGTTGTTGATACTGAATCTTCTTTGCATCACAAAATTTACAAATTTGCTCGCTCCAAGGTGTTTTCAAGTTATCCCATAGACTAGTGTCACTATGGAGCTCATGAGCATTACCCTTTATTTTAGAAATATTGATTTTGTTATTTTAGTTCATAATGTTGGAAAAATAATTTTGATTGTCTAAATCAGGATTGATAATATCTTTATAGTATTTAAACTTCCTCTTATTAATTATATCATTGTCATTCTAGGTCTTATTTTAAAAATTCATAGGTATAAAATATTTAATATTAGTCCATGATGGTTAGCTCGTTTGGTTGAGTAATCCGTCCAAGGCATGTTACCAATGGGAGGTCATAGATCATAGGTTCAAATCTAGTAGAGTCCTTTGGGGTTACCAACCACTATGGGCCCATAGTCTTCACATAATCCTTCTCTATTTTCATGGATATTGGCACATGATCTAAGATATTACCTATACCAAACCATGATTTTAACTCATTTGATTTATCCAAAAGGAGATTTGAAATAAAAATGATATCCAACCATTTTGCAATTCCATTATCCCCAACCCTAAAACTCCTCTAGGTTAGGGCCATTTCAATTCAATATTCCAAATCCAATAGTCTAGAACCCTCATATTTTTGAATGAGATAATAAAATAAAGGATCGCTTCTGGCCAACACACCCCAAACTTCTTAATGGAAGACAATGAAGTTAAGGTCTCCCCAATAATTACATCATCATGACTAATTGCTTGCATGCCAAAGAAATCATCCCAATATCTATGTTTGTTAAGATAAGGACAATACACATTAACAATTTTAAAATATATTCCAACTCTAAGGCTAGTATCTCAATCAAAATCCATGAATTGAGAAAACGGGAATTGAGCATCCTAAGAGAATAGTCCCATCTAGATACCAAGCCTCCTAACTTTCCATCTACATCACAAGCAATAAAAGACCAACATTTTATTGTTGAAATCAAAATATTCTCAACCTTATGCCTTGAAAACATGGTTTCTTAAATAAGAAGCACATCTAGTTTATAAGATTGCACCAAACAAGAAAAGGCTCATTCCTTGTGGGGATTTCTTAGTCCCCTAATGTTGATAGAAATAAGCACCATAATTTAACTTTAGAGAAGGAAATCCCTACTTGAAGGGCCCTTACGATCGTCTTTTTTAAACCCTTCAAAATCTCCTTCGTCTTTTTGATGGCATAAATATAAGAACAACTTTCTACTAGGAGTTGGAATGTGAGTATTGTTAAGGTTAATCCCACCTTACATACCTCCAATTGGTCTAGCCTTAGAATAACTTATTAAATACCTACTTATCCATTCCTTCTTATCATTACTTAAGGTAGGAGATATTTCAAGGGGAGAAATGTCCTTGGAAATAATATTAGAAGGTAGAGAGGAAGGGGGAACATGGGACTTTCTAATATATTAGGGAAGAGGGGCCATAATGGGTGGGTTCACAAGCATACATTGAGGATGAAGCTTGTGATATAGGAATTAAAAGGAAATTATTCATGGAGGAGGGACAAAGGAAATATTTATTTGATTATTGGGACACGGGAGGAGATAAGTTAATATAATAAATGTAGGATGCAAAAACCATAGGAAGAGAACCTTCATACTTTCAGGGGAAATTTTTGGATCATCCAACAAGCAATTCTTATGAGGTTTTATCTTTGGAGGATGTACCAATGAAAATTAAATATGTATGAGTCTAATGAGAGTTAAAAGTGTCATTACCATGCATCATTTTCTATGAATGATCAAATCTTTCCAATGAATTTGACCACACTAGAGATAAGCCCAAGTTTTTTGTAGGACCCATATTTGTCCCTTCAATTAAATTCTTAAGGTTGGTGGTTGAAAGGAGAATAAAACCATACTTTTTTAACCATGATATTCTCAACCCATACACTTTTTTTAGAAGGGATTCTACAATACCCCTTAAGGTGGCCATATAAATGGATCATTGAGCACCTAAAGAGAATCTTGACATATTCGAACTATTGTAAATAGGACAGAGCCCTAACTTTAATCTCTAAGTCGTCTTACAACCCTTTTTCCATGTTCAAATCAATGCATACTCTTGTCATTGAGCACATTGTCCCTTATCACCTATCTTGTTGAAATTACTAATACAACTGAGAGGGGGGGTGAATCAATTGTATTTGAGCTTAAACAATGATAAGTCTATTAAAATATTCTTAATCTTTCTTCAAGTGATCATCAACATTATACAACATATGGAAAGTAAAAGTAAAAAGCATCAGTCACACATAAGGTATACACAGAGACATATTTTCACGAGGAAACCCATAAAGGCAGAAAACCTCTTCTTCTTCGAAATGATAGGCAGTCTTTTAAGTTCTGTACATCATCTTTAATTGAGCACCAACTCAATGTGAGGCTGCTACCTCTGTTTTACAAGATGCAACTTGTTTGGGAGCACCAACTCTCTAGTTTCTCTAGCACCCACTAGAAGGAAGCACCAACTCCTTGGTTTCTCTAGCACCCACTAGAAGGAAGCACCAACTCCCTATATGTTCCAGCACCAACTGGATGGAAACACCAACTTCCAGTTACACAGGCTCCAACCTGTATAACATAGAACACTTGTTCTCCCTTGCACCACCCTGCCACCCTGGTTTC
>CBVK0101172306.1:0-13826 GCA_900067695.1 Picea abies
AAAGATTCACGAAGAAGAGCTACAGGACGCAGGAACATTTGAAGAACTCGAAGAATTCGTTCAAATTCGTTAAAGATTCCTGCAGAAGGAAGAATCGTTTAAAGATTTACGGGAAATTACTAAAATCCATTAAAGATTGCAGCAGACAATGCTAAGCTTCAAAGAAGTGAAATTCTTTCAAATCTTTGAAAGAATCACGAATTTTTTTTCCGTAGGAGAAAATTCCTTCAAATATAGCAAAGATCGCATTAGAAGAGCAAAGAATAATCGGCGTAGCAGTAAGATCTGTCCTCCAAAAAGATTTGAGGTGGAAATCTAGTTCAGAAGGGATGAGGAGAGCGCGAAAAAGGTGAAAGAATTTCAGCTGTTAGATCTTGCGTAGAGGACCGACAGCCATTGGATCTGTGAGAAAGTGCACGAGGTTTAGTCCTCTGGAGCACACAAGAGCAATTTCGACTTGTGAAGTCGCGAAATCCCGAAATCATCTGGACTGTCCATCAAGAGACACATGGCGAGATCTCGACATTTCGCTAACTCGCAAGGTGTAAAGGTCAGAAGACTACCGTGAGAATTAGCAAATCGCAAAATTCCGAGTCATTCTGGACCGTTGGATTGAGAAAGATCGTGAGCCGTTGATCTTATCCCATCACAAATCGGTGATCGAGAGTTGGACAAGAAAAGGAGACTGCTCTCCAAAACCTCGATATGCGAAATCCCGACATCACGTATCGCAAGATCCCGAGAGGATTGTGAGCCATCCATCTCAGAGGACAGGTGACAGTAGATACAAGCGCCTCAATTTTTCGGCATTTCAGAGTTCGGGATGACATGAACCTGACATAGTTGTGAGCAACAATGTTAGTACTATGCTAATACTGGAATGGACTGAGGTAGGAGGCTATGACTTGAACCTACCATAGTTGTTAGCAGTAATGTTAGTATTAGAATCTGTGATCTCCACTCCAAAGCCAAAAAAATAGCTTCTATACAACACACAGTTTTAGTAGTCAACCAAAAGTCAAAGAAACCATTGACACACAGTTTTAGTAGTCAACCAAAAGCCAAAGAAACCATTGACAATGTTAGTACGAGAGTCAAGGACTTTGTTACATTAACCAAAAGATTTGCACCCATTGTTATAGGATCTGGCTGGCTTGGACTAAAGCCGTTTAAACTAGTGCCCTAACCAGACCAGAGGACCTACAGCTGGTTCCCAAGTTGGACCGGCCTTCATTGAACTGGGGACCTTAGAGGACCTACAGCTGGTTACCAAGTTGGACCGGCCTTCATTGAACTGGGGACCTCAGTGAAAAATAAAGCAAAATCGGTTCTCTTTTTAGACATACCAGCAAACTTTGCATATTTGAAGTTTAATGATTTAGATTTACATTAATATATGGAAAAACTTTAATGTTTGGGAAAGTTTACATATTACGTAATTGTTTGGATTTACACTGACGAATATATATCAAATTTACTAACATAAACAAACTGTGCATATATTTTGTATGTAATGTGGATTTACATCAAAGAATATATATAAAATAATAATTTGAATATTTGCAAATTTACTAACATAAACAAACTGCGCATACATTTGGTATGTAATGTGGATTTACATTAAAGAATATATATAAAATAATGCTATAATAATTTGAATATTTGTAAATTTACTGAAATAAACAAACTGCGCATATATTTGGTATGTAATGTGGATTTACATCAAAGAATATATATAAAATAATAATTTGAATATTTGCAAATTTACTAACCTAAACAAACTGCGCATATATTTGGTATGTAATGTGGATTTACATTAAAGAATATATATAAAATAATGCTATAATAATTTGAATATTTGTAAATTTACAGAAATTAACAAACTGCCCATATATTTGGTATGTAATGTGGATTTACATCAAATATTATATATAAAAGAATGTTTTTCATAGTTCATATATTTGGTATGTACAATTTTAGTGGGCCTAATGGTTAAGAACATGTGTTTCCTCTTAAGAGGTCACAGGTTCAAATCCAGAGGTGGTAGGGCATGTATACCTTCGTAAACTTTACCAATCAAATTGCTAAACGAAGATGGATCCTTTATCCCACAAACAAGAAATTCTCATACACCAATTTAATGTACTGGCTTGACTATAACTTTAAAAATAAATTATTATTATTATTATGAATTTACATCAAAAATATATATATAAAATAATACTTTACATATTTAGTATGCAGTATGGATTTACATCAAAGAATATATAAAAATATAGGACAAACTTCACAATTGGAAATAATTCCTTATGAAACATCGCTCTCACAATTTTATGGATGGACACGAATATAGGCCAGGCTTACCTATTGGAAAAATTAATTCCTTATAAAATACCTCAAACAATTTTTTATATCTGTGGGGAAGGTTCAGTGGAGTTATCAGAAATTAAAAGAAATCAACGACAATGGCGAATAGACGCATACTTGCCAGTACTTCGTTGATAACCAGCCACTGGACTCCATAGCCCACAAGTCCTATGAACGAGGATATAAACAGAACTGCTCAGAGGGGCATACGACGCATTGCATATCCGGCTATCCATCCCAGCGTCTTTCCCAAGTCAGAAGCCACGGCCAAGTTGTTAAGTTGCACCTGTCTGATCTCCAACACTTGCTTCAGAGTTGAGGAATAGTCAGCGAAATCAAAGTTAAAGCCTGAACAAGCCTGTACCCATAATGCTCCCACAAGACTCGTCTTCTCATACATTCCATGATCTCTTTTAAATCCATAACTGTAGTTATAGAGATTCTCTTTGCTCACTAATATCTTATACCCTTCATTCATACAGGATTTTAAGGCTGTGAAAGCTAATATATTGTAGATATATAATATTGGATTTATAGATATTGAAAATTACAGAAAAGTAATAAAATTTATTGATTTCTAATAAAAATAAGAGTTTTTTTTATTGAAAGAATTATTAAAAAGAGTTCAATAAATGTTTTTGAAAGGATATTTAGTAAACAAGTAAACTCTTTATTTATAAGAGTAAAAAGATCATAATTTTAATAAAAATTCATGTCCTATACACACTATAGGGACAAGAGGAGCAGTAACCACAAAGAAGTGCTTGAAGTCGATGTCCAACCTACAGTCCATTTCTTTTCTACAGTCCATTTCTTTTCTTCTGATTGAAAAATACATGCAAACCTGGCACTCGGCACATTGCCTCTGCCTTGTCTAATAGAATGGCCACTGTAAATCGAGGACGATGTCAAACTCAAAGTACAGTATTAATAATATGTGGGATAGACAAATTTAAATGGAGGAATGCGTGGAAAGTTGCAAAAGGACTCTGCTTTCCTACCAGTACTTTCCTCAATAGTCCATGTGACATATAACATAGTAGTTCATGTGACACATATAAGATAGAGTGACATATAACATAGAGTTAGTGCAACCAGTACCTTCCCACAATAATAGTTCATGTGACATATAACATAGAGTTAGTTTAGTGCAATCGCTAACTTCTTATAATAGAGTTAGGTCACATATAACATAATAGTTCATGTGACATATAACATAGAGTTAGTTTAGTGCAATCACTAACTTCTTATAATAGACCATGTGATATATAAGATAGAATTAGTGTAATCATATAACATTATATGTGGTTTATATAGGTATATATGGAGGTCATTATTTTTTTTTTAAAGTATTAAGAGTATTATAAGTATTAATATATATAAAAAATGTGTTTCAATTTAGTTAGATTATTATTATTATTTATTTTTTTAAGATCATGACTAATGTCACCTTAAGCAAGATACTAAATTAGTGTAAAAAACTTAGAGATGGTGATTTGACTACTAAAATCTACTTCAATTAAAAATATCTTCATCTTTATATATCAATCCAACCATCTCTATCTATCAATCCAACTAGATTATTATTTCTAGATTATTATTTCTTTTAAGACCAAGTTTCAAAATTGGTTTAGACTTTACAAGCTCTCCCACTATGCCCTGAGAGGTCTCTATTTTCGCAGGATTCTGGAAACCTTAAATACATATTGTAGCTGTGAGGATTCTCTGAACAGGGATGGTGTTTGAGTGGGCTTCTCAATGGTAGGGCTTTGGACATTCTGAACTAAATCAGTAACACACCATATCTCATGTATGTGTGTGCTATGGGAAATATTAAAACTTAAGTAAATGTTTACATCTTTAGATATTTGACCTCTGTTTAAGGTACATAATTTAAATAAATGTTTACACATGCAAAAATCCTCTGTGTGCTTCATAGATCTGGGATTAAGATGGATCTAGTTATTAGTAAGAGATGTGTTTATTATTTACTTCTTATGTAACTCATGTATTTAATCAAAGAGTTCATTCTTTTCCATCTTACAAAATCTTCAATTAGATCTTTCTAAACTTAAAGGTAGTGCATATCTAAAAGTCTTATTACAATTAAAATTGATTCAAGGGCACATTGTTCTCTATCTTACAAAATTTACATTTGGATCCCATGATGATAGGTGTTGTGTCTACTTTAAATGTGGTTTATAGACTTTAGTGCAATGCATATTCAATAATTTTACTACAATTAAAATTAATATTATAATAATTTACTATATTAACACAATAGTTTTAGGGTCATTATTATTATTGTTGTTATTATTTTGTAATTTAGTTTACTCATCCATTATTATCTTATAAAAACTCTTACATTCAAGATTATTGATATCTTCCAACACCATAATCCATGTGACAATCAATACAGTCCCACAATAATCCATGTAACATATAACATAAAATTAAGCACAATCACATGACAACAAAAACAACTAAGAAAATCTAAAATTAACAGCAATTAGTCAAACTGAATGGAAGGTGGCCATGGTTGGAAAAAAACTCCCTTTCTAACCAACAACTTCCTACAATAATCCATGTGACATATAACATAGAGTTAAATTAAATGGGAGGTGGGTTGGCTAGGCTACCATGGTTGGAAAAAGACTTGCTTTACAACCGATACCTTCCCACATTAAACCATGTGACATATACCATAGAGCTATGTGACATATAACATAGATTTAAGCACAAACACATAACAAGGTGGTTGATATAGGCTTCATTTTCCACCTTTTTAACTATGAGTCAATGAACATATATGTAGCCATAAAAATGGTTGAGGTAGTTAAATACCCCAAACATATTTAAAAAAAAAAAAAAAATATATATATATCTTATTATTACTATTATTAAATACTAATATTATTATAAGTTCTATTATTAGTAAAAACATTACTATTTTTTATATTATAATAATAATAATAACTAAGTTTTAATAACAATAAATACTATTATTATTACTATTATCAAATACTAATATTATTATAAGTTCTATTATCAATAAAAATATTATTATTTTTTTATATTATAATAATAATAATAATTAAATTTTAATACCAATAAATACTATTATAATAGTTAATTTTTATAATAATAATTATTATATTTAATTTAATACTAATATTATTATAAGTTCTATTATCAATAAAATTATTATTATTATTTTATATTATAATAATAATAATAATAATTAAATTTTAATATCAATAAATACTATTATAATAATTAATTTTTATAATAATTATTATTATATTTAAAAAATTAAATATAGAAATGATTTATTAATGAATGCACTTATTAATAATCCAATAAATTATTGACCCGGGATGGGTTAACAACGGTTGGGGTACAACACATTCATGTGAAGCTTCATTTAACTAGCCCACCACACATCAAAGCCATAGAAACAAAGACTCTTAAAGCTATGAATGTTATGACGAAGGTGCATGTTGGGCAAGGGATATGTCCCTCCTAGTTCCATCAATGAAAGATGGTTTTTGAATTATAGGTTATGATCAACATAATTATTTTTGGAGGATGGATATTTTTTCTCTAGAGATGGAGCTTTGCTGGTGAATTTACCTTGGGGTCCAAAGTTGGTGGTATATCGTGAAAGATACTAAGTGGTTCTCTTGGTTGGAAAGTTGGTGGTGTATCCTGGAAGATGCTAAGCGGTTATCTTGATTGGAGGAGTAATTTATTTTCCACCTTTTTAACTATGGGTTAATGAACATATACCAACCATATCAACCATCATAATAGTGGGAGTTTCTTCTATTATAAATTAGTTGTGTTTGTTGAAAACCTAAAAAAATAGTTATTGTTACTATTATACAATACTGCTATAATTATTATTATTAATAAAATATTATTATTATTTTTTATATTATTAAGTCTATAAACATCCTTTATTGGAATAGATGAATTAATTGATTTTTTAATTATAAAATTTAATGTAATAGTTAAGAATTAAAGATGTGGACATATTTTTGTTATTGTTTCCAAATCAAAGAATATGATTATCACCATTAACTCCCTTATATTTAAAAATTTATTTATTTATCATTATTATTTTTTTCAATATTTCACTTTTTCACATTTAATATTTACCTCTTGTATTTTATGGAGAGTGACATAAATAAAAGTAGAGAAAAGCAACAGAACCGTTTAACATTTAACAATTTATACATTTCAAAAAATTGATGTGCAGTTTGGTTTGGTTAAGTTTAGGTACCTGGTTTGTCCTTTATTTTACCACCTCTCATGTGGAGGAGTGGTCTGGCCTGGTCTCTCATAACCTCTCATGTGGAGTGGTCTGGCCTGGTCTCTCATAAGTACTTACCTGAGAGAACCATTTAACATCTGATTACTTTTACGAATCATGTAATTGTTGCACTGTGGTTGATATAAGTGGCATGTCCTTGCTTTACTTCAAGGAACAAATAACACAATGTTTCACTACGCCACGCAGATAACCAATCTCCATGAATAAATAACCTAATGCTTCACTACGCCACGGACGGGAGCGGCAACAAAAGAGTCGTGGAGGAAATTTTCATAAATTGACATGGAGGAGATGCGTGGAAAAAAAGGAGATACGAGTGGTGTAAAGATGTGTAACAGAATACAATTCAATTCATATGTAGATACCAGTGCATAAGGAGACAACCGACGGGGAGGGTAAAGCTGCATTTTTGTTCTGGAGAAGACATTGATCCAGAGAAACAACGACATTGCTGAGGAAAGCAAATCGACATTGGTGCTTGGAAAACTGCAATTGAGGTACGCACATAATCCTCCTTTGTCACTCTGCATTTCTCTGAAAAACAGTCCTTGATCTCCAAAACTTTCCATAATGTTATGTTAATGAATTATGTAAAATATGTCATTATTTTAGACGTAATCTGAAATTAGTTTTAGTTCACATAAAAACATTCAATTAAATTTGGTTGTTTTTCGTTTCGAGTATAAAATTAATTGTTTAGTATTGTTTTTCGTTTCGAGTAAAAAATCAATTGTTTAATATTGTAATGAGGTTCAATTGTATAAATTATTTTGAAATGTATTCAAACTATATTCTTCAGAATTTTGATAATTTTTTAATCAAACGAATTACCTTTTTTTTTTAAATCACAAATAACAGAAAAGTTCTTTCAAATGAATATACAATGAATCTCGTCCACTTCTTCCTTGCACTCAAAATTTCTCGCACTATACCTGTACCCGACAAACATTCCTCTACTATTCCTTCCGACAAACATTCCTCTACTATTCCTTTACTACATTTCTCTGATTGTCATTATTTTTTAAAACTCTCTTGACAAATATCCCTACTGATTGTCTTTGTTATTTAAAATTCTCTCTTGCTCTATAGAAAGCATACTATACAATCATATTGCCTACTAAACATTAAAATTAAAAAGTTAGGGTTAGGGTTATTTGTATTTGTGTTAGGGTTATTTGTATTTGTGTTAAGGTTATTATCGCTGAGGGCATAAGTGTAGTTGATTGGGACAAGGCTTTATTCACTTATTGAGTGTATTTTCTTCGATATAAAGGTATGGCTGAATCTTCTTAACTTTCAATATTCTTTCAATATTCATATCAGTTCTATTTTCATTAAACATATAAAGATAAGTCTAGTATGAAGGGTTCACTGCTTTAATGCTTTTACTGACAAAATGATTTTTTATTAGTCCATGCCAAAGCAAGACTATAACAATGAGTTTGCTATTGATTTGACATTAATTTGTCTTGTATTTTAAATTTATTTGTTTAGTGTAATGTTTAACATAACAAAACAAATATATATATATATATATATTTTGATATAATAAAAATATTTGTTTTTCTTATTTCCAATTAGTTGATATATTTCAAATTTTATTGTTGCCTTCACTTATTTCAATATTTGAAATTAATTACATAATCAATAAATTTGGCTATAAGTACATAATATCTTTTATATCAAAAATTAAGAAAAAATATAAAAATGTCATGTGTTCTTTCATTATTATTTTTTTTTTGAACTGTAACGGTTATGATTTTTATTTATTTGAGAATAAAAGTAGGGGTCTTTGCCAAGGAAGCCCCGGATACATAGATGATAGCCATCTTTTTCGGTTTCTTTGTTACACTGTCTTCAAGGGATTTGATAGCTGATGCCGTCATTGATTCAGATCTCCCCTTTAGAGAGGGTGCATCCTTTGTTTGCCATCCGGTCCGCTTCTCCATTCAGGCTTCTGAGAATGTGATAGAACTTAATGGAGGTGAATGCTTGTAGGACTCTTTTCACTCTACCCAGAATTTTGTTGAGGCTAGCATTATTGAATAGGTCCTCCAAGTTTAATTTTTTAATAAGAAGCTCTGAATCTCCGAAGATTTGGAGATCTTTGTCTCCCTTTTCTCTTGCTATGAGGCAAGCTCTAAGGATGCCAAGGATCTCTGCCTGATTATTAGTCTTCTGTCCAAGGCCCCAGCAGAAGCAGTCTCTTATGGTCCCGTCCGGGGTGTAAATGATCCCTCCAGCGCCCGCGTTTCCAGGGTTTCCTTTGGAGGCCCCGTCAAAGAAGATTGTGGTGAGATATTTAGATTTCCACCAGTTTGTGAAGCTTTCTTCAGATTCTCTTAGTCTCCACTCCGGATTTGCTTATTGAGGTATGAGAAGGCGCTTGCGAGGAGAGGGTTCTAATGGTCTGAGCCATCTTCATTCTTCAGGTCGGAGCAGTGGATCTTCATTGGAGTATTGGTGTTGGGCTGATTCTAGGAGAAGAGCTTTAGCCTTGACAACAACCTGTAGGGGGGTGCGAGAATGTTCATTAAAGATTTGGTCATTCTGAGCCAACCAAAGCTGCCAGCAAACATATTTGGGGATTGCTGTCCAGATTTTTCGCCAGAAGGATTTAGAGGGAATGCAAAGAGGGTAGATGTTGTTCCAAGAGGCGAACCAAACAACAACTGTGCTTCGGGGAAAGGCTGGAATTTGCAAGTCCAGAAGGGCGAGTCTCCATACTTCCTTGGCGAAGTTGCACTCCAGGAATAAATGTTGGGCTGTTTTTGTATTACTTCTGCAAATTTCACACCTGTGAGGCCTTGCAATTTTTCGTTTCTCTAGATTATCGCCTGTAAGAAATTTGTTTTGCACCGCTGTCCAGAAAAAGAAATTGACTTTGGGGAGAGCTAAATTGTCCCACACTAGCTTCCAGAAGGTAGGTGGATGACTGCTGTCCCTTGTATTCTGTAGAACTTTGTATCCGACTGTTGTAGTGTAAATTCTTGTCGGTCCCCAGGCCCAGCTATCCTTCAATCTATGGTTTTCAGGATTGGCACCATCTAGTGAATCGATTAGGAGATTTTTTTGGTGTGTGAGCCATTCAGGTATACCTAAAAAATCCTAGCCGGCCCAGTCTCCCCATCTGTCCCACGTGGAGATATCAAAGAGTCTGGTTTTGCCTGCCTGGATTAGCCAATTTCTGAGTTCTGCTGTGTCTTGATTCTCCTCCAGAGGTTCACGCCCCATTATTCTATCTTGCCAAATGTAGGTATTCTTGCCATTGCCCGTCACTCTGTACAAATAATTGTTGAAGAACTTGCTGCTCTTGCAGCATAATTTCCAGACTAGCGTGCTTTTTCCTGTGGAATCGTATTGAAGATTTCTGAATGAGGAGTCTCGGGCGTATTTGCAGAGGAGAGTTTTACTGGTCGGGTGATTGGGGTCGTGGGCAATTTGCCAAAGAAGTTTGCCTCCCAACGAAAGGGTCACGAATTTGGAGTCCACCGTCTGTAGTTGGGCGCCGAACCAAATCCCATTTTGCTAAGTGAAGTCGATTTTCATTTCCTTTTCCCCCATGCTAGAGAAAATCCCTTATCAGCATTGAGATCTGGTCCGTGACAGCTCTGGGAGCATGTAGAAAGGCCGACTGATAGATTGGCAGCGCGGCCAATTGTGATTTTATTAAAGTTAATTTGCCTGCGTTGGTCAGCCAGAAGCCACCCCAGGCTACGATTTTGGTCTTTAGTTTGCTGATAATGTCTGCCCATAGAGATCGTCTATTGGCCCCAATTGTGATAGGCAGTCCTAGATATTTTATTCTTTCCCAGTTGGCGTGTCCATTGAAGCCCAAGATTTTCACGATATTGTTCATCTCTTGCTGCCCTGTGTTCCAGCAATAAATTTCACTCTTTCTCTCGTTGATTAGAGCTCCTGAGACTCTGCAATAGCTTTTGAGGACAGAGTCAAAGGCTGTGGCTATTCTGGAGGAAGCTCCTCCGAGGAGCAGAGAGTCATCTGCAAAGAGTGAATGATTCATAGCTACAGCTTCTGTGGAGGGTTTTAGGCCGGGAATGTTACCAGCTATTCTTTCAGCTGAGAGTTTTCTGCTAAGAGTGTCAGCCATTAAGATATACAGAAAAGTAGAGAGGGGGCAGCCCTGCCTTATGCCTCTCCTGGCTTGGAAAAAATTGGAGGGTCTACCATTGACAAGGGGAGCAATCCAGGGATTTTCTATACAAGCGTTTATGAGCTGTACAAAATGAGGCGAAAAACCAAAGGCAAGGAGGGTCTTGATGAGGAAAGAGCGATTTACTCGATCGAATGCGTTTGCCATATCTAATTTGATCAGCATTCCTTTCTCTTTTCGCCTTTTGCTGGAGTGGATTATTTCCTGTACTTGTATGACATTGTCAAGAATGTTTCTGCCCTCCACAAAGCCTCCTTGAGGGCTGGAGATCAGCTTCTTAAGCAGGGGCTTGATCATGTTTGCCAGTAGTTTGGCCAGAATTTTGTAAGAGGCATTACAGAGTGATATGGATCTGAACCTGGCAAAAGTTTCAGGGTTGGATTCCTTGGGGATTAAAGCGAGATAAGTGGAGTTGATCCCTCCTCCAATCTTGGCTTTTCGCATGAACCCCTTTATCATTTTTTTAAGGTCTCTTTTGATGATGTTCCAACAGACTTTATAGAAATGTATTGAAAATCCGTCAGGGCCTGGAGCCTTGTCTGAGCCCATGGACCAAATTACTTTGATAATTTCCTCCTCTGTTACCTCTCTGGTGAGAACAACATTGTCTTCTGGACTGAGAAGGTGGGGAATATTACTCAAGAAATATGCGCTTTCTTCTTCTATGGGCTGGGTTCCATCGCTAAACAACTTTTTGAAGTGGCTATCCACTACAGCTTTGATTTGGATGATGCCTTTGCTGACTTGACCTTCTACTGTCTTTATTTCAGAGATATGATTCCTTGACATCCATGCTCTATATTGTCTGTGAAAGAAGGAGGTGTTTCTATCCCCTACCTCTAACCACAAGCTCCTGGACTTGATTCTCCAGTATTCTTCTTCATTGCGGAAGGATCGATATGCTGAAACTTGTGCTTTTGTTTCTTTTTCCAGCAGTTCCGGAGTAATCTCTTTATTTTCAATTTCTGCCTGCGTTGCTTCAAGGTTCGCCACTGCTTCTTTCCTTGCATTGATTGGATTAGGGGCAAGAGCCTTTATCCACTCTTTCAATGCTTGTTTGGTAGCTTTCAGTTTCTGTTCCCATATGTAACTTGAAGATCCTGTGAAAGCTTTATCCCAGGCTTCTTTTACGGTTTCAAAAAAGACCTCTCGCTCTATCCATGTGGGGCTAAAGAGAAATGGGAGAGGCCCGAGATCTTCCTCTTCCTCTATGTGTAGCAGAATCGACTTATGGTCAGAGGTAAGCTTTGGTAATATTTTGTTTGTGATTATTTTTTTTCCCATGATGAGGGAACCTTGTACCATAAAGCAATCAAGTCGAGCAGAGATATGCTCTGTTCCTGTTCTATTATTCGACCAGGTGTAGAGGCCACGTGCAGGGATGAAATCTAAAAGATCCCAGTGATGCTGAAGGTCCTCCACAAAGGTTAGCATCGGGTCTCTGTTGGTGGAGCCGCCTCTTTTCTCTTTTGGTTTGAGAACTATGTTGAGGTCTCCTGCTAAGATAATGTTGCTGGGGTTGTGCTGTTCTAAAAATGTTGAAAGAGAGGCCCAACATTCTCTTTTTTCGAAGTAAATGACAGGAACGTAAAGATTAAATAAGGAAATTGTCAACTTACTTGCAAAATGTGTCAGCTCCATATAGATCCAATGTTGATTTTCATGTGATTTGTTCAGCAAAAAGTTTTCTTCTGTCCAAAGAGTTGCCAGCCCTCTGGAGGAGCCCCTTGAACTTACTGCAATGCCAGCTTTCTTCTTCCATTTTTTTTTGCTAATGTCTAGTAGTAGTCGGTCTTCGATCTTTGTCTCTTGGAGCATGAGGATATCTGTGGGTTCTATTTTCTGAAGGTCAATGACTTCTTCAGCTTTGGAGGCGTTCCCTAGTCCTCTACAATTCCAAGAGATGAGTTTCATGTTGAACTTATGAGGAGGGGGAAGGGCCTCCCTTAGGCGGCCTAGATCTAGTATTTTTGCCAATGGACATTTCTATAGTGGATTGATTTCCTTGGACTTTAAGTCTCTCTGCTTCCTCTTCCCTTAATTCTTTGCGGGATTTCCTTCCTGCTCTTTTAGTGGGGCGCTCAAGGGTTTAATCCTCTGATGATCCGGCACTTTCAGTTTGTTTTGGCCTTTTTATTTCAGCGTAGGATGGATTGAGGGGGCTTCCTTGCGAGGCCACTACCTGAATTTCTGCTCCCTTATCTTTATTGAGTGAAGGGGCTTCTGGTTGCTCCTGATTTTCATTGGTTGTTCCTGCTTGGTTATTCTGCTGGATTGCTATTTCCTTCGGATTTATTTCCTGTTCTTGAGTTTTCTTGAGGTTGCCTGTTGCTCCTGCATTGTGCCTTTTGCCGTTTCCCTTTCTTTGTTGGGGGTTCTTTTGCACTACTGTCCATTGGTCCTCTTTTGTCATGTATGATTGCTCCTCTACTTTTTTTTTGCAGTGCTTTGCAAAGTGCCCATGGCCGTGGCAGTATTTGCATTTGAAGGGGAGCTGCTCGTAGTCCAGCTCTGGATATGTAACCATCCGGCGACCGTGAGATTGATTGCTTCAGGCAGACCCTCTTCTAGATCGACTTCGACGCAAATTCTGGCGCACGAGAACTGGTCCTTCCTTGCTGCATGGTCGATGTATTTTCCAAGTGCGTTTCCGATGATCTGAAAGATTTTTTGGTTCCAGCAGTGAAGAGGCAGATGTGGTAAACGCACCCACACCGGGACAGCCTTGGGGACATCCTGCGTGGGGTCGAAATCGAGAGACCATTTGTTTAGATACAACCCTTGAGGTACCATGAAATAGGGGCCGTTTCGGAAGATTAAGCTTCTGTCTTCTGTATTTTCAAAAATGAATATGAAGAAACCCTTACCAACGAAATAGCTCTTCACTCCCTCTTTGATCAGAGGTGACCAGTTCCTTTGTGTCCAATCTTCTACTAACTTTGGGGACGG
>CBVK0101172308.1:0-12755 GCA_900067695.1 Picea abies
TTGATCAGATGGAGAGGGCTTCCATTAGAGGACGCTACTTGGGAGAGCGAGTAGGTGTTGCAGCACCCTAGACTGGTATTGCTTGAGGACAAGCAATTTCGGGAAGGGAGGACTGTAATGTCCCTTTCCAAATAGGAGCTCCAGAAGAGGAGGCTTAATGGTCTAAACCACCCCGTTAGACTATAGCTAGGGCCAAAGAGGGGTAAACAGGGTTTTACTAGAGGTCACTCTAGTCACATGTGTTATATTCAGAAAGTGGCATTGAGCTAACAAGAGTTAACAACACTTTACTAGAGGTCACCCCAGTCACAGGTGTTATATTCGAAAAGTGACATTGAGCTAACAAGAGTTAACGACACTTTACTAGAGGTCACCCCAGTCATAGGTTTTATATTCGGAAAGTGACATTGAGCTAACAAGAGTTAACAATGCTTTTAAGTCATTATGAGATAAAAATAGAAGTCAACAGTGAATTAGGGTTTCAACAGTGATTTAGGGTTTCAACATGATTTAGGGTTTTGGAAAACTATAAAGGAAGGATCAGGGACCTAATTCATTATTATGCAGATTATGACTTGTCATTGAGGAGAAGAGGCACATATTAGGAGAGATAGTTCAGTGTATTCCAGGAGGACGACACCAGTTGGCTGATTTCAGTGTTGAAAGACACACCCTAGTCACCGGGAAGATCATCTAGATCTTCCATCATTCTTCAGTGATCCCATATTCCGGTTATTATCTTTTAGTTTCTTATTTGTATTCCGGCTAAGATCCTTTTGTCTTTTGATCTAGCCGAGTGTTGTTATTTTATTCAATCGCAGTTGCTTATTTATATTCCAGCTAAGATCCTTTGTATGTTGATCTAGTCGAGTATTGTCAGTTATTCAGCCGCATTCAACCATTTTTGTAATCCACAGAGATATCATAATACAAACTTGCAGTCCTTTGTCACATTTATTATTTGTATGATCATTTATATGTTGTAAACCTTTGATTCTACACACACATTAGCAGCGTTTCCTAGACTAGCCAAGTAAGGAACATTACACATGACCAGATCAGTCTTGTAGCCAATTGGCACTACTGCGATGTACTTTTTATCTTTTGAACAGAAATAAAGAAGCCTCCCCCACAGAGACAAAGGCCTGGAGACGTAGGCAAAGTTGTGCCGAACTCCATTATCAATTCTCATGTTATGGTTTGCTATCTATTATTTCATTTCAGATCTGCATATGTATATATGGCTGTCATAATTCCTCTTCTTTCCTCATTATTTCATTAAGCTTCTCAATTGGATAATTAACGCATGCAAAATTAAAACTCAACCATAGTCATTAAAAGATCCAACAGATCAGTTGCATACCCTATCCTTGGTCTTGCAAGCAGTTCTGAATAAATTGTTTCTTTGGACTAGATTCTCTATCTCTTTCTCTGGCTTCAAGAGAATTTTCTGCATCATTAAAGACCTTCCTCCTTCTGCATCTTCTGATTCAACATTTCAATTTTTTGCTTCGGAAATGTGAGCTTCACCTCCATCTCTTTTCCTATCGAGACACTCAAAAGACTTGTGTCCAATCTTTCCACAAACAAATCATTTTATCTCACCTCCTCTGCCCCTTCCTCTTCCTCTTGCTCGCAGAAAAGTATTTCTGTCAGCATATTGCCTCCCCTCTGAACTTCCTCCTCTTTCAGGGTGAGTATGAGGTTTCTTTTCTTCCTCCTTTGGTTTCTGAGTTCTGTCCTGGGCAACTGCCTTGCCTCTGATCAGATTTTGACCTCTACCCCTTTGACCTTGATTTCGGTTCAATTTATCTTTTGCCTTCAGGGCAATTTGATAAGCATCTTCGACATTCCTGATTCTCATCATTCTCATCTCGTCTTGAATGTCATATCTCAGACCATTCATGTATTTGGCGACCTTTTCATCATCACTTTCATGATGACCTGCTCTAATGTTTATCCTGTAGAACTCTTCAATGTACTCCTTCACTGTCATCATCTTTTGTCTCAAATTCTGCATTCTTCGAAATCTCTGGGTATAAACCTGGCTTTCATTTTCATGACCATTCTATCCCAACTTTTAATTCTTTGCTTGTCTTTGCAACGCCTGTCATCCTGCATTTCATCCCACCACAGTGATGCATGCCCTTTAAGTCTAGCGATGACATGTTTGACCTTCTTATCTTCCTTGACATCTTCATAGTCAAAGTATTTGTCTAGAGATCTAAACCAATCTAGCAACTCTTCAACATCTAAGTTTCCTGCATACATTGGCATTCCATTTTTTCTCTAGATCTGATTCTTGCAACAAATCTAAATAGTCATTCTTCTACAATGTCTTCGGCTGCGACTTCCTCTTCAGCTCCATCCTCATTTTCACTTTCGGCTTCACTGACATCTCCAACATCAGCTGTCCATCCATGTGATGTCTCCATGGCATCAATCGAGCACAAATTTCTCTCATCTCCCTTTCTATAGATGGATCAGGCATTTCTCGCTCTTGGCGTCTTCTAGGTGGCATTGTTCAAATCTGTTTCCTGCAGAATTCAAATCACAACTTTTCTTCTGTCTCCTTCCTTCTATAGAAACAAAGATTGTAAGCTCTGATACCACTCTGGCACAACACCCCTACCTCAATAGGTCCTGCATGACCTCCCGGTCTAGGCTCGTTCTTAATCTCCCTGTGAGTTGGATTGACTCTTTGATTTCCCCACAAGAAATCCTACACACACACAAGTGTGTATCCACAGGTCCTTATGAGTTATGCTTGCATGAACACACACAAGGCACTAACTCTCATCCACATGATCGCTAATATGACCACAACCCTTTATCCAAAAAGGTGTTCCAGAATTCGCGACCTCGTGAATCTAGATGTGAGTCCCCTTGACTTGAAAATCCCCAAAACTCGAAAAGGATAATGGGAAATTGGTTCCTCCCTTGACTTTACTTTGACGTGACCTTCAAGTATAGTCTGGGCTCTAGTCTTTCGGAACCTGGGATTTTGCGTATCAGTGAACTAAAATGAAAAAAGTCCCATCCCCGGTAGCCAAAATCGTAATATATCCTTGCCAAAAATCAACGACTCTATTCTCTCATGATCTGATGGTTCTGACTCTATCGAGACTTCATGAATTGGAATTCCATGACTCTCGACTCCAAGTCACAAATTCCTCCACTTCCCAAATTTAGAAACGACGAAGCCGAGCACAAGATCAACGACTCTCGTTGATATGGATCCAATGGCCTCTATTCCTTCTGAGCTTCTGAACATTGAATGATCCTCAACCTTATCCTCCTCGCTTCCCTGCGAGATCCAATGGACCTCGACAAATCGACACTTCTCCATGAAGTGATTCCACTATCCAATCAAACTTCTGAAAGACTCCTCTGCCCAAACACTCCGGTGTCAACCTTTCTGAGCTTTTCTATCTGTTGGGTGTCTTCAACGCATGCCTTTCCTTGAATTCTTCAAGGTTCTTCCCCTCCTGAGTTTTCACTCACAAACTCAAGGATTCAGAAGGTTTTCTGCATGCACTCCTTGTGGCATTAGCAAATAACCTCAGGTTATTTGACCCTTCGACTCTGTGCACTCCTCTGCAACATCAGTCCTTCAACTTTCACTTTGGTTGATAAATTCTTGGACTTCAATTGGCTTGCGCACACCTTGCACGACTCTGTGCTATCTCTGCACTTCTTCTGGTATGAGCACAATGATATCCCTCCTGATCTTTCTGAGATAAAACTCAGAACTTCGTCGACGCACACCTTGCGGACATTCACTACACTCTTTGTAGGAATTCTCAAGAATAGAAACAATTGAAACTCATACTTCCCTTCTCTCAGAATTCATACATTCACCATGAAATCACAAGCATATACATAACATTGAAATAAATGCATAACAAAAAAGCAAAACAATTGTAAACATACCATTCAACAGGTGTAAACAGTAAGCATAATAACACCATGAAATTGAGTCAAAGATTTCTTATATTAAATCAAGTGTTCCTGTACATGGGTACTTCTCTGTGTTCCTATTCTCTACATCTCTACAACTTACAAAATTCTAAATCATACAATTGTGAATGATACAATGATACAAGCGAGGGTGTCTTTTACGAGTTTTCCCTCCTACAGCTCTAAGCTATCTAATCAGAATTAAAAGCTACCCACTTTAAATTCAATACAAATAAATGCCTCCATATCTGACAAATGAGAGAAATGCTCAAGATTTGTTTACAATCTCCAAATCATAAATGTAAATACGCTCCCCTAGCTATTACATTAATGTCTTCTCATTCAAATTCAAAATGCTTTCAAAATGTGCGCTGGTGCATTTCCAGCTGTCTTTGCCTTGGCGCTTGCTTTGCTGGCTGCTTACGATGCTCCTGCATCAATAGAGGTATTCAATGTTGTCCTTATAATTTAGGAGATTTAATTCAATATTTAAATCCTCTAAGAAAAGTTCAACTTTACTTTTGTCAAAAAGAAGTTGACTTTGATTATTAGAATTTTCTTAAATGTCGCTCTTGTGCATGACAAAGTTTAGAGTTAGGGTTAAAGGTGTATGATCATAGTTGGGTTCATGGTCATTTAAAGGGTCAAAATTTAGTATTTGTTCGGAAACAGGGATATCAGATATCACATAAACTAGGACACTACTACTTAGAGCATGAAAAAAACCATCTGGTTGGATTTTGGCCACTTTATTACTCCATTGCAAATTATAAGGTCTTGAGAATTGTATATATTGACTATCTCAGTACCAAACAAATTCTTAGTTAGGTATTTAGAGCTTCTTTTGCAGCTATTAGCTAAAACAAGGTCCTCATCTAGCCATAAAGGATTATGGTTGAAATCATTGCTTAAAATAATAACTTTCTTAGTTGTAGTTCTAGGGTTAAAGTCTCCTAGCAGGAGGATATTACCTTCAATTCTCAAATTGTAAATATCTTGTTCTAAAGTATTATATGGAAAATTTCTATCTAGATTGTTTTTCTTATAAAAAGCATAATTAATAGGTGTAAAATAACAAATTTTTATATACATCATCTTAACATTGATGTCTAAAATTTCTATCCAAATGTACTGATTGAGAGTGTCGATCTTATGAAGTTGAATGTGAGGAGAAATCATATTTCTTATATAATAGTCTATGTCTCCTATCCCTCTAAGGTAATATTTTTGTTTCATTCCGACCATAAGATAGATCCTTCTAAGTTAGGTACCTTAGACTCTTCATGCTCCCAGGTTTCAATTAGACAAATAATATCAATATCACTCGGGATCCAACTTAACTTAGGACCTTTGTGCTAGGGAAAGACACAACAGTTCCAAAAAAGGATCTCGAGTGTCCCAAAATCCTATTTATTATTATCCTTCTAGTCTCTATCCCTAACAATATATTTTTAATTTCTAATTATCGTCCATTTTACTTCCTTCTCAGCTTCTTTTGCCTTTTGAACTTCCTTCCTTATTTTAACTTGGTCTTTAGGAATGAGGTCTTCATTTATAAATATTCTCGACCCTTTTAGGCTAAGAGATTTACTAAGTATGCTATATTTATGGTCAATACAACTCACTTTTACATGGATCAATCTATCTTTATGTTCAATTATTTTTCCTAGCCTTTTTGCTTCTATGAGGTAAGTTGTTTCAATTTGTGATTTATTTTTTAGTTCTTTTACTATTGCTCATGTATCCTTCTCTTGTTGTTATTTTATACCAAAAATCATGAGGCTCAAGGATCTTTTATTATGCTCATGATCCGATTTGATTAACTTATTCATTTCCTCTTTGATGGGTTTGATATCCAATCTGTTTTCTAGATTACTTAGGGCCAAATTGTTGGTTAATTTTTCTTCTAGCTCTTTATTCCTATCTCTCAAGTTGCGATTTTATTCAACCTCTCCTTGGGTTGATTTTTTTTTATGTTTTTCCATTTCTTGTGTTCTATCCTCCATTATCTGTAATTGACTCTTGAAACCTAACAATATATCCTCTATCTGGGTTTGAATCGTATCTTTGGAGAGTCTAATTTTTTTTATCAAGCATTGCCTCTAACTCTATTTGTATTTTTACTTCTCTTTATTCACTCCTTTTTTCTAATGATTCCAACTATGTTTGGAGTTTTACATCTCTTTATTATCTCTTTTCTTCTATTGATTCTATATATTCGTAGAGACTCTCCCGGGTGACTTTTTGGGGCCTTCCCTTGAGAGGATGAGGTTTTGGAAGTGGTGGAGTTCTAATATTGAAAAGAAGAGAAAATAAGTAACAATGAACTCACTTGATTTATGGATACGTGTCCAGGTGCTCAATGGGTTGAAGAAGCCAAAACTAAAAAATTGCCTCAGGTTCAATGTTGATCGTTGTAGGTGTAATGTTAATCACAGTAGATAATTACAGAGTTCATGAAATAACCCCCCACAAATGGATGCCTAATCCTTAAATATGCCATGGTAGTCAGCCTAGGGTTCTGAAACCATGTTGAAGGATCCACACACAGTGAGGCCACAAACATAGCTGTGATCGATCCAGGGTTTCCACTTGTGCCTAGATTTTAGTTGAAAAGTGATTTAAAATGTGATCTGTGTTGAGGGTTCCACCCACAGAGTCCAAAGCATCATGTACATAGTTCTAGGGTTCATAGCAGGCTCGTTCGTTGACCCAAAGTTCCATTCCCATGCGTACATCCTCATGATGGACAAACCAAACCGATCAAACTAGAATATGCATGACCTTATATATCCAAACCCATATTATTTGTGCCAAGATCGGCCCAAATTATTTTCACCCAGATCAACCAAAGAATAAGTGCCCAGGTATATCTGTGGGCTCAAAGATTTATTCTTTTTTAATGCGCCCAAGTGCATTCACCTAACTAGATTTATCACTAGCTTTAGTACTGCAGATATTCACTTTGTTAATACTGCAAAGCTTCAATACATTAGATCATCACTTTTTTGATACCATAGAGCTTCACTACTGTAGAGTGTAGAGCTTGAATAAAATATTTAAATACTATTCAACCTATAATTCCTATAAAAAGTTATTAAATAAATAATTACATTAATTAAAAAATAAAAAATTTAAATATTAAAACTAGTTACTTAAGTTTTAAATAAAATTTGATAAATTGATGAGATGAATCAGACGAAGATGGACTATGGAAACCCTAGGATAGGAAAGCGCTAAGGCTTTCTAGCCAACAAGGGTTTTCCTGACAGCTGCAAGAGGTTTTTGGGGATTATGCAACATCTTACTAACGTTTGGGAAGGAGGAAGAACTTCTTGATTACAGTGTAGACCTGATGGAGGGAGCTGATATCTGGGGGTCACCAACTGAATTCTTGGCAAGTCCCCCAATGGACACAACTTCTGCTTGGGCCAATAACAGACTGGGGATGCCAGTAAGGGTGGTCTCTCCGTCGGTTCTGGTGTTAGGATCTCCTTTCATTAGTGGTTCTGTTGCGATTCTCCGTTCTATCATGGATGGTTTCCCTTTAGAATATATTGGAGTGTTTATTGGAGGTTCTCATACGATAGCAGATCAACCACATACTTACCCTTTTTATTCATAGGCATAGGTTCCTTTGGGAGAGAGTTTGTGGTAGTTAGATCACACAAGGTCGACATATCTAGGGTCTCTACTAGGGGGCTTTGGGTTGGAGGTTTCCATTTTAGAATGTAACTTTGCGACAAGCTCTTATGCATATCTCTCTTTCGTGGGCCTCAATAGACCTTAGAGGGGTTTCCAAGACCCTTTCCTTCTGGAAAAATTCACAGAATCTTTGCTGGTGCATGATCAATCACCTGGGTCATCTCTACCAAAGATAGATCTGTGGTCTTTCCCAACCTCATTGGGGGATTCTAACTATTGGGAGGAAGATCCCCTTCAGAATCTCTAGGCCCAAGTTGTAAGTGTGTGCAATAAAAAGAACAAGTGCGTTAGGCGAAAAAGAGGCTCGGACATGCTGATTTTAGGGGAGGACAACACAATGGCCCAAGTTTCAGATTTTTCCTCTACTAAGGTGGTAGGAAATTCCAGGGGTTGTCATTTTAATGCCAAAACCCTCAAGGATTGGGCAAGTAACTTATGGACGGGGCACTTAGGTTATGTGGCAGCGGTTAGGATTCTTAGAAGGGGTTGGTTCGCCTTCAAATTTGCAAGAGCAGAGGATTCTCTATGGGTGCTAAAATCCCCCTAGAGCATCGACTCAACCCCAATTCTCTTTAAACTTTGGACACCACTATTTGATGTAGGAAAGGAATGGTTAAACATTGTTCCTATCTGGGTGAGGCTCCCATGTCTCCCTCTAGAATTTTGGACTAAGGAAATATTTAAAATGATTGGGTATACTCTTGGCACTTTTCTTGATGTCGATATGTCCTTTTTGTCCTCATACGAGTTTATAGTGGCATAGATTCTAGTTAAACTAAACGTTAGAGAAGGATTGGTGGAGGATTTGGAACTTATGTTAGGGGGGAAAATCTATACCCAAAAGATTGACTATGAGGGAGTCCCCTTTCAGTGTCGAAGGTGCCATAGACAAGGACATGTTGTGAGTCAATTCCCTTTGCCTTTCATTTCAAAGAAGAATCAGTTGGAGCCATATGCGACATGAGATTAGGACACCCAAGTTTTCTTTGGCCCAAAGTCTACTCGCAGGGGATATTTTGAAGAGTAAAATGACCGTTCTCGTAAAAGGATAACGCTTGGGGTTTCGAGCTTAGTTCAAGTTTTTAATTCTTAGGTTGGATTGATATTTTCAGCACTTGCTAGGTTCCCAATGCTTCGCCAGTGAGGAAGCTCCTCCCTCCTGTCCTCAAAATGACTGAGACTTTCCTCTCAGGGCATGTATTTTTTTCCTTCTCAGTCCATTAATGTTCTAATAAATTCTCTCTCTATTTTAGGGAAATATTGGCTTGGGTCAATTACTTCTCCTACCCCTCTTCCTCAAGGTCAAACCCATTTTCCTCTAGTAGAACCATTTCCTACTCCGCCTCCCCCTCTCTATCAAGGCCTGATCCCCTTTCCCATCAAGGATTCCACTCATTTCCCCCCCACCCGCTCTCCTAACCCTAAACCTACTTGTATTCCCTCTCCCCCCTGGCTTCAGGAGAAGTGTCGGATTCATTTGTGGACTCATAATAGGTGGCCATTGTTTATAACCTCAGAAACAAACATGCGACAGGCTCCTCTGGAACGATAAAGCATGGGTTGGGGAAAAATCCTGAAGTACTGTTGGGTCAAAGAGGCAGAGGAAGGAAATATCTTTTTTCAAAGGCTCATAATAAACATTTGGCTATTGTAGTAGCTGGGAAACAACTCTCAATATTTGGGGCACTTAGAGTAGTGAAGCCCCAAAAAGGGTTTCCCCCATGAAATTTCTTTCCCTAAATTACAGGGGTGTGGCAATACCTTCCAAAAGAATTTCTCTTAAAAGGTTGCTGGAGGCCCAACAACCAGATGTAGCTTTATTTGAAGAAACCTTAGGAGACAGTGAGATGGTGATACCTCTGTTGGAATCTCTTTTTCCACATTTTTTTTTTTTACATCTTGATGCAAGAGGAAGATCAAGTGGAATGGATATAGGGTGGAATCAAACAAAGATTAAGCTAATCAATTCTTGGGTTTTAAACTCTGGTTTTGTGGTGGATATTTTATGTGCAGACTTTCACAGGACCTTCACTCTATTGAACTTATATGTGCCCTATCAAGATAGAGTCTCTTTTTGGGAAACCCTAAGGATCATAAGTTTTTTATCCAAGGAAAACCTAATATTGGGGGGTGACCTAAATTTCTCTCTAGAAACAATCGAGGTATGAGGTCCTAGGGCTCGGACATATCCACTTACATATTTTTTCAAACACTTTATTTCTAAGGCAGGCCTTTCAGACCTTACTCCTATTAAATTGGGTTCTACATGGAGAAACAAGAGGATGGGAGAGGATCACATAATAAAGCGTCTGGATCACTTTTTGGTTTTTGACAATCTATTATCCCAACCCTTACATTTGAGGTAGTGGATAAGGGTTGTAGGGGAATCAAAACATTCTCCCATTCTCTTTGAAATAGATGGAGGATCGAGAAAGCCTCCGAGACCATTCAAGTTCAACGCGATGTGGGATAGGAGGAGAGCTTCCAAACACTTGTCAAGGGGTGTTGGGAGCCCTTTTCCATAGAAGGGGGAGAAGCTACAAGGGTACACTTTGTTGCAAATTTAAAGCAAGTTAAAAAGGAGGTAGTAAGATGGGAAAAGGAAAAAAAGGGAAAGGGATGCTAGGGATATTAAGGAAATTGAGGAAGATCTACATGTTATTTATGATTTATAGGGTTAAGGATACACCAATCCAAATTGAAAGGAAAACCTCCTCTTCCTAGAGAAGAAAAAGAGGCAATTGTTGAAGGAACAAGAGGAAACTTGGAGGCAAAAAAGTAGAGAAATTTGGTTAAAGAGTGGGGAGGATAGCACCATTTTTTTTCAGGCTTATGGTAATGGAAGAAAGATCAAGAACACTATTTGGAGTCTCATTGATGAAGAAGGAAGGGAGGTCTCATCTTTCCAAGATCTTTCTCGGTTAGGGAAGACCCGCTTCCAAAACCTATTCAAAGCACCAAATGAAACAAATATAGTAGAGATTATT
Organism: Picea abies; assembly: GCA_900067695.1. NCBI lineage: Eukaryota > Viridiplantae > Streptophyta > Pinopsida > Pinales > Pinaceae > Picea > Picea abies. Next base: position 10,653 of record CBVK0101172308.1, read on the forward strand.
CACATTGCTAGTTACTTCCCCAAGTTTGTATATGAGGATGCAAACCAACTACTAATGGAGGAGGTCACGAAAGAGGAGCTTAAGGTAGTGCTCCATAGATTTCAAAAATCAAAATCTCGGGACCGGATGAATGGACTATTGAGTTCTTTATGGATTTATTTGATCTTCTTGGAAAGGATCTATTGTTGGTTGTAGATGAAACTCGTAGAGAGGGTCACATGTATGCTCCTTTAAATTCAACTTTTATATCCCTAATTCCAAAGAATGACAACTCACAAAGTTTATACGAGTTCAGACCCATTTCCTTATGTAATTGTATTTATAAGTCATATCAAAAGTGATTGCAAGAAGAATCAAAGGAGTAATCTTAAACTCAATTTCTAAAGAACAATTTGGTTTTCTGGAAGGTAGGTAGATTCATGAATCCATAAAAGTGGCTTAAGAAGGAATCCATTCCATAAAAACAAAGAGTTTGAAAGGAACAATTCTAAAAATCAATCTATCCAAAGATTACGATTGTGTAAATTGGCTCTAGATCAGGCTTCTTTTAACACACCTATGTTTTGGAATTGATTTTATGAGATGGGTGATGTGTTGTATTACAACCACCTATTTTGTTGTTCTGATAAATGGGTCTACCTCTCCTTTTTTCAAAGCTGAGAGAGGTCTTTGACATGGATGTTCACTATCACCTCTCCTTTTCCTTTTGGTGGGGGAAGGACTCAATAGGGATTTGGAAGCAACACAAATTAACAGAGATTTTAGAGGTTTCTTCATCTTCCATACCCTCAAGATTACCCATCTGTTGCTTGTAGATTATGTTTTGATTTTCTATAATGGTTTACATGGGGTTGCTGAGAAACTTCGTGAAATTCTTGATATTTTTTGGAAGGTCATCGAGATGATGTTAAATGACATAAAATCCTCAATGTCAATTCAAAATCAGGAAGAGGAGGATATTGGTCTTTACAAATCCTTTTTCCCTTTTGAGATCAGGGAGTTTAATGCTGGTTTGAAGTATCTTGGATTCCATCTCAAACCAAACAACTACATGAAGACAAATTGGCTTTGGATGATAGAAAAACTGGAAAAATGACTAAATATCTGAAGTCATAAATGGCTCTCTTGGCAGGTAGATTGGTCCTTGTCAAATTAGTTTTAGAGGCCATTCCAGTCTACTGATGTCCCTAGCTTGGATACCTAAAGGGATCTTAGAAATAATAAGGAAACTTTGCTCAAAATTCTTGTGGGAAGGAAATCAAGAAAAATTCATTCTCCCCTAGGTGAAATGGTCTACCTTGGCCCTCCCAAAATCCCTAGGAGGATGGGGCCCAAAGAATACATTTATTTTCACTAAAGATTTGGCTTCCAAATCAGTTTGGAGGTTAATCTCTACTGATAATATTTTGACCCAGGTAGTGACCCATAAATATATTCTTCCGGACTCATTAATGGAATGGATTAGAAGACCTTAAAAAAAACACCCTGTGACATCTATTATTTGGAAGGAAATGGTTTTCTCTTTCGATGTGATTGGATATGGATTGGCATGGAAGGTCAAAAAAGGAAACAAGGTTAGAGTGGGCAGGGATCTGTGGCCAGGCAGTGTGGGTTCCCATATTATGTCGGAAAAATTGATTATGAGACTTCAATAGAAAGGCATATTCTACCTCATCTAGGTAGGGGATCCAATCAACACCTCAATCTAGTCTTAGTAATGGAAGTCTCAGCATGAGATTGGATTGGAAGATGTTTTTGATGCTTCTTTGGTAAAATATACAAGGGCTCTAAATCTTTCTCACATTCGACTGAAGGAGCAAGAAGATGAGTTGGTATGGGTTGTAGACCCTTATGGGATTTATACACCAAAATTGGGATACATTCAACTTAGTATAGATCTCCAGCTAAAAGACCCAGAATGGTGGTGGAAGGGGTTGTGGAAGATAAACTGTCCTCTCAAATCAAGACTTTTCCTTTTTTGTTTATTAGTAAAAAAAGTACCAACATGGGAAAGAATAAAAAAACGTCAAATTGCAGGACTAGGATGGTGCCTCTTTGTTGGAAGATTGGTTGTTGTCATTGATGTCAACCCTAGTCATGGGT
>CBVK0101172310.1:0-12957 GCA_900067695.1 Picea abies
CAATATTCATTTTATTGTAATAGGGAACTAATGCAATGATAGATCTACGTAGCATTGTAGTTTCCTAGTATAAGGGGAATGTTGATTTCTTCATGGGGATGGTTGAGATTTTTCCTCAACTCATCCCTTGAATTGTGTCCAGATCCTCATTTAGTAGATCTAGAGAGATATTCTCTCCTAAGAATGTTGAGGTAGTTCTCAACAAATAAAAAATTATTGACGTACATATATGCAATTTTTCTCTTAAGAGAGAAAAGAGTATTCAAAAACCTTTTGAAGAAGAATAAACAATTAGGCTTGTTTTTGAATTATTATCCCTTTTTGTAAAAAGGAGATTAAGCCTCTTATTGGAATAATTTTGTAAGCCCTTTATTGAGAGATTTAACCTATTATTGGGAGAATATTGTAATCACTTTGTAAAGGAGAGAACTATCCCCTTATTGGGAGAATATTTCATCCCTTTGTAAAGTAGAGAACTATTCCCTTATTGGGAGAAGAATTCAACCCTTTTTGTAAAAGGAGAAGCCCTCTTTGAAGGAGAAACACGCAGTTCGTTGATTGAGTGAACACAAAGATGTAGCTAGAATTTGGTAAACTCCGTTACCAATATGGTTTGCATATTATCTCGTGTTTACCATTTGTTTGCTGTTTAGTTTTAGTGTTAAATGATGAATTTTAATTATCATACAAATTTCCAAGTTAATGATGGAAAATTGAGAGATCTGTAATTCGTCTGAAACATGAGAAGAACCGAGTCAATTTTAGGTTTCCCATTTTTTGATCAAGATGGTATCGAATCGGTTGTTCAAATGGTTTGTTAACATTTTTTCCACTTCATGTTAAATTATTCCATTTGTTCCATTTTCATTTTGGAAGTACATGTTTCTTGGTTGCAAAAGTACAACCATGGGAAGAGCTCCAAAGAGAGGAAGGGTTCAGGAGCTTGAAGACATAAACCAATATATTCAAGAGGAAAAATATGAATTGAGAAGGAGATTGAAATTCTCCAAGGATGAGAAGCAAGAGCTACATGACATATTGTTGTTCCATGGAGAATTAATAATGGGAATCATTCGAGAGTTGCAAGCTATGGATGCGATTTTGGAAAAGTTCTATAACGATGAAAGAGTGGAGAAGAATAAAGATTCTACCATGCAAAGGAGACCATATTCTACTACAAATGCTCAAACCATGACTAAGGTATGCACTGCAAGTAATTCATCATGTTCTCTCTCTTCCCATCAAGATTTAGATGCTTCTTTTGGAGAATTTTAGAAGCATACTCGAGGTATTGGTTCTAAGTTGCTAACTAAGATGGGATTTGATGGAAAGGTAATTGGCATCAATGGCCAAGGAATGAATAATCCCATATAGGTGGAGGAAATAACTCATTATGAAGGTTTGGGATATGTTAGTGGAAAAGGAGAAGTTGGAGAATGCTCCAACACATCTGGAGCAATAGAAACTTCAAGAGAAGATCACAAGACATTAGCTTTATAGAAACAACCCATGCAAAGAGATGGCACACCACTCCATGATGGTGGTGAGTGCAACTAAGAATCAAGAAAGGTACAACCTTTCAATCACGGGAAAAAAACATTATGAAATAATGAAAGCATCTCCAAAGAGAGATGAACATTCCAAAGGAGGAGGTAAAACATTTTCCCCTTCTCAGACTTGCATAAAGGGAAACCCTTAAAGGTATTGAAAACATGAGTACTCCAATTTTTTCTTCAATTATGAGAAGAATGGCCATGTAATGCAAAATTTTTGGTATGCATATCCATGTAATTTTTGTAGATTAAATAACCATTGTGTGACCATGTGTTGAAAGAGAGTCTATAAAGAGGAAGATCATGTATTTCAGGAAGGAGACAAGATGCAAAGATCACTCTCCAAGTAAAAATGTGGAGAATGGAAATAAAGGCTTATTGTCCAGGAAAATTGGCAATAATTATTGCACTCATTTTAATATGAGTGGTCGTTGGATTAACAAGTGCATGAAACTTCATCCACAACTCCATACAAAGCACTACAAGGAAGTTGTGCAAGCACCCACCAAGGAAGAGGTAGCATATGAAATAGTTTTTCAAACACCAATAGTTCAAGAGGAATTCCAAAAAGAAGACCATCTATCCAAGGAAGATTCCATCAAGAGGAAGTAACCCAAAGAGGAGCATCCATTATAATGGATCGGTAAGAAATGGATAGCCTATTTGCGTAGATAAATCTTGTCTAGCATGCTTATGTAGCACCTCCAAATTATTTTTCTTGTTTCCATTGTTGATAAAGCAAGAAGGAAACTAACCTCATTTGTATGAGAAAATGTGGAGGTAGATCACTCATTGAGAGTGAAATATGGAGAAACCATCTAAGATGAGAATCACATCATGGGAAACCCAATACAAGAGGTTGTAGCATATTCTATTTTGTATTCTCATGTTTATGACGACAATCATGTTAGAATATTTCGCTTACCACTTGTAGCATTGGAAAGATAGGTAAATAGGTAGAGTGACTTGAGTTGCAACAATTTTCTTGATTGCAGAGACTCCTCGACCCTTTTGGTTCTAATGGAATGTTATTATAAAAAGGTGATAAATACAAATGGAGCCATCGATAACAAAGGATCATGAAATTAGGGTGATACTACAAATGAAATATGTAGGAAAATACAAATGTCTATTAGAGATTCCATCAATTGCATGCATCTAGGACATCATGAGCTCGAAAATCCTTCCATTTGATGTGTGATTGAAGCTCTAGGATCCAATATAGGGTTCATGTATGATTGGTAGAATGCTCACTATTTTTCCATGCATTTTTCATTCCAAGATGCTATTAAAAAGGTACGTTTCAACACTGGAGAAAAATATTGATATGCCTGTAGCCTTTTCTTATGTGCAAAGAGACTTTTGTACAACCTCATCCAATGAAGATGTAGCTAGTTTCAAGGTTTCAATATGGAAATTTATCAGCATCATAATTGTAGAAACTTTCTTGTTTGAATTCTACGATTACTTGCATAATCGGCTTGGTGTTGAGTGGCGTGCATGGTTAAATGATTTCCTCCTTTCGAACTATTTTGAAAATAGGTCATATTTTGATTTGAAAATGGAAGGAAAACTTGATAATTCTGATCAACAAATTTTTGAAGATGTGGAAATCTTTGTCGGAAGTGTTGTTGACATGTGATATGTCACCACAGACAAGCACTAGGAGGCATAATATGGCATTGTGAAGGCATTTCCCAAGCACCTCGTTATCATGGTGAACAACAACATTGGAAATGCAACCAATTAGAGGTATGTTGTTGATCACTTTGTAAAGAAAATTTTGTATGCCAATATCACCATCATAGAGTAGTCGGTGATATCTAGGGATGGGATATGGCTTAGAGACCAACTATTTTTTGCCATGGTGGCTATGAATCCCACACACGTCTTCCTAGATGAGATCAATTTTCAATTAGACTGTGGAAGATATGTGCCAATTTGGCAGACCTCATTTCACTCAAGGATGATCCAACCAATTTGGATGACTTGCTATAATGGGAATGGCTCTCTAAATTTGATTCTTTGGGCCTGAATGGGAATCGTACCTTGGGCAGTGAATACATAAATCTACCCACTTAAATACAAAAGAATCAATGAAGGAATTCCTATGATTTATCACAATAGAGACTTACCAAGTTCAACAAGGACACAATTACCACCATTAGTGCCTCCAACTAATTCCCTACATGTACGTTCCCATAGTATATTTCTTGTGATCAGTGCATCATCTCTACTAAAATTTGGTGTTCATGTTCGAAATGGGAAGAAGAGGACGAGCCATGTAGAAGATGCCCATCATATGCATATACTTCATAAAAGATTATTGCAATAATGATTTATTAGTGCCAGAATAGAAGTTTCCATTAATCCTCAATAAAGTCGTTGGTGGTGCAAGGTATGATATTCAAGTAGTGAAGAACACTGTTAGTTTTGTAGTTGAAGTGATGCCAATGAGAGTCCAATTCTGATTTTCTAGTGCAGGTGTCAATGGTTTCCATGTTGAAACATGAACATGTTGAATTGGTGGGAGATTACACATTTTTTCTTATGAATTTGTAACCATGGGTTCCTTACATGAAATTTTTCATGAAAGGAAAGGAGTGCAGGGTGCTCAACTAGGCCTATTTTGTGATTGGATGCAAAGAGTGAAAATTGTTGTGGCTGCGATGAATCGTATTGAGTATATTCATGAGAAATATCAACCTCACATCATCCACTGTGATATTATAAATAAAAATGTTCTTCTTTTTTATGACTTTGCAGCCAAAATTGCTGATTTTAATCTTTCAAATCAAGCTCCTGACATGGTTGTTCAACTTCATCCCATTCATGTTTTGGGAAAATTTGGCTATCATTCTCCTGCATATGCCAATACATGCTAGTTGTTATAAAAGTATGAAACCATTCTTTTGAGCTTCATATCGATGCTTTCTATTCCAAATGATGAATCACTTGCTAATAATGATGCAATGAAAGAATGGTGGGAGAATATAGATGAATTCGAGAAAAAAAGTTTAGCTTGATTGTAAGTTTCAAGTTGATGGCCTTGAAGAAGCAAAGGATTGGAGCCCTGGTCATCCATTTGAATCAACAACTGTTGGTGTTGAAGATATTTATGTGGATCAAACACATGCAAAGAAAAGAAAATAATGACATCATTCTCCAAAAGAGAGAAATAAAACCACCCACTATGATCATGGATCAATACTTTTGGTGGACCAAAAGTTTCTTTTTGTGGGGAGGTGTGATCTAGGAGGATATTCACTCTCATGTGGCCTCCATTTTTTCTAATAATTTTCCGCACAATGAAGATCTTGAAAAGAATATTTCCAATGCAATTTGAATGGGGTAAAATGGACTTCGTATGTGAAAGATATGGCTCGTTGAAGTTTTGAGAAAAAAACGTGAAAAAAATAAAATGAAATGATTAATACATATTTTGAGCTTAGGTTCTCTTGTAATATTCATGTATTGATTGTAATAGGGAACTAATGCAATGAGAAATCTACACAACATTGTATTTTTCTTGTATAAGGGGAATGCTGATATCTTCATGAGCATGGTTGAGATTTTTCCTCAACTCATACCTTGAATTTTGCCCATATACTAATTTAGTGGATCTAGAGAGACATCCTCTCCTTATAATGCTGAGGTAGTTCTTAAAAAATGAAAAAATATCAAAGTATGTATATGCAATTTTGGTCTTAAGAGAGAAAATAGTAATAAAAAAATCCTTGAAGAAGAACAACCAATTAAGTTTGTTTTTGAATTACTATCCCTTTCTGTAAAAATGAGATTAAGCTCCTTATTGAGAGAATTTTGTAAGCCCCTTATTGGGAGAAGATAAAGGAGAGGACCAACCCCTTATTGGGAGAATATTTACCCCTTTGTAAAGGAGATAACTAGACCCTTATCGGGAGAAGAATTCAACCCTTTTTGTAAAAGGAGAAACCCTATTTGAAGGAGAAATAATGAAGCGGTTTGTTGATTGAGAGAACTCGAAGACGTAACCAATATTTGGTGAACTCTGTTATCAATCTACTTTACATATTGTCTTGTTTTTATCATTTTATTGTTGTTTAATTTCAGTTTTAAATGATGAATTTTAATTATCATGTCAATTTCTAAGTTAATGATGGAAAATTGAGAGGCTTGTAATTCATCTGAAACAGGAGAAAAATTGAGTCAGTTTTATGCTGCCCATTTTTGGACCAATGTTGGCATACTTAGTTGCATTTTTGAAGACATAAAAATAGGCACTATCCATATTTATATCCTCTTGAGTTTTATTTAAATCAATTTCATCATTCTTAAGAACAAGAGGATGATCATTACTTAACTAAGTTTTGAGCCAACATTATTCAATCTAGAATATTTCTAGGTATACAACATAATTCCTACAAACAATATTAGGGTGATGTGTGAAGGTAAGGAAACATTTCTTCTGTTGTGACCTTACATATGAGCATTTGATATCCCTTTGTGTAGGCTCCCATAGATGCATCATTAGGATAACACATTCATTCATATTGAAATCGACACCACAACCTGATTTCATGGTTGACGCTAGACCAATTGTTGGCTTAGATTATGACTTGTATAATGCATCATGTCCTTTATATCCAAACTATAGACAAACTGAGTCTCTGTTCCCTATTTCATAATCTGATTTCCCAAGGCTGGCCTTATTATCCCAAACACAAAGATCTTTTGATGTTAATGTTTCTAGGGGTGCCCTTTGTTAGGAGTTTCACCATAAGTAATATGTTGATTTCATCCTTCATAAATTGTTACGTCACCAAGGTTTTGGTTATTTTCATCATCTGTAGTATAACTAAGTTATTATTATATGAAATTATTAATATTTTTAATTGACCGTTGTGAAGGGTGCGTCTACTCACTAAAAGTTCTATATACGGCTAGTCATTGATTGCTATAATAGGGACATGGATAATAAATGTATTAAATATTAAATATATATTTCATAAATATGTATTTACATGCTTCCGAGTGGCATCAGAGCCTAGTAAACAAATTACCAGATCCATTTTGTGGATATACCATGGATACATTTTCTAGAAATATAACCACCATTCTTGATGAATTTAAGAATCAACTCATTGAGTGAATAAATAAAGTATTTGAAAAACAAAATATAAAAAAGATAAAGAACATGTTGAAATGGAATGTACTCATGAAAACGATAAAGATAGTCACAAGGAGATCAGGAAAGATAAAGATGACTGCATTCCCAACGAAGAAGATAAAAATGAAGATGGAAACAAGAGAAACAGAACTCGTGTGTAATCAACTGAAAGAGGATCACAGATCATTTATTTCAACAACAAATTGATCATGGAGATGCCCAAGTTAAACTAGACATTACAAATAAGAAAAGCCAAGGATATTTAGAGCCATTGCCTCTAATAGCTCCTCGTTTGCAGGCTCCATATTGCAGAAACCCTAAAGTCTCCAAAGAGAGAAATATAAATGTTTCTCAACATTGGATATATTTATTTGATCATAAATATTGTTTAAATAAAATGGCTTGGAGTGATCCAATCATCGATTTTACTGAACCGTTGCATTCATAAATTGCTTACAATTCATGATGTGTCAAGAAGAAATATGCTGAAGTGATGGAACTCAAGGTAGGATAAAAAAATACAAATATTCTAGACATTACAAATCTATGAAGAAAAAAATGTATCTAAAAAATCATCAAGACCTCAATGGCTTGCTGCAAAAAATGTGCTAAACACATTTTCACACATAAGTGCAAGATCTTCAGGAGATGAGGAGTCTAGTGCAAGATATCGTGAAGATATTGAAATACTCACTATATTCAAGGATCACTACTTGAACATGATGGAAAGTGATTGGCTTTTTTGTTAAAAAAATATGCTAAAAAGGTCTATCACTTTTAATCATTTGTGATAAAAAGGGCCATCCCAATTTTTTACCAAAACCTGGACTTTCCATTGATCTTTGATCAATGACTTTGGTGTCATTTTGAATTGTGCGATGGGACCCATTCACTCCACAACATATAATCCCCTTTGACTGTGGACTGCTTCTCCAAATGTTGGCATATAAATTTGTCATAGGCTGAAGCTTTTACAAACATTTCACATGTGGCCCCTCATTATCATATTGGGGGCATAATTGTGTATGTTCACTAATTGAGCTTTGGAATTTGCACAGATCTTCTAGAGCATGAAATTGTTTCCTGATTTCCTTAGATTCAGGGGCATCATAACAAGTGTTTTATTCACCTTTGATGACAATTATTTCAAGAGGGATCAAGGTAGATACACATGATCTGGTCCCATTTTTTTCATCATTCTGTGACCAAAAATATTCAGAGATATCTCCCTTTTCCTCATATGTGATGGTAAGAAAATCAAGCCATAGATATTTATGTAACCTACCTAAAAACATTCAACTTTGTATGCATTCTTTCCCATAAAATATTTTGAAACTTACCCAAAAACCTTGCATCTCAATCATACACAATTGGATGAGCAATCCAAATTGTATTCACATGTTGGAGAAGAAAATTTGAATGGATTCACGGCCCTTGAAGGTCTTTCTACATGACATAATCACATACATTTTTCTAAATCATTCAAAAACCATGAAAAAGTATTCACGACCTTGCCTAGAGATCAAAAAACCTCCTACAAAATCCATAGAGATGATTTTCCATGGTTGACTAGGAACTGGTAATGGCACATACAATGCAGGTTTTTGGTTTCTTGGTTTTCTAGTGCTACAAAGAACACAACCTCATTTGTACATAATAACTAGTTCTTGCATATTTGGACAATACACATACCTCTTTAGATTCACCATGATCTTCCCAACTCTGAAATGTCCAACAATTATTGAAGTATGAACTTCTTTTATTAGCTAAACCATTCTCTCTTATGGTATACACAACCCATCTAATTTGTAAATCTACCCACCTTGAATATGATATTCTTCCACTAAATCAACAATTTATCCCCACATCAATGGATGCAATACATATCCAAACTCAATTTCCTTCATGTATTCCTCTCCCAAAACTTTATGGTCCTAGGGTGTGTTACCTCCCCATCTCGCACCTAATGATAAAAAATCCCTACTCCACAAAGTGCAACTCGAGAGGGAACTACTAGGATAGCTACCATTTTCACCTAAGCAACATATCCTCTCACTTTTGGTTGTCTCTTCTCCAACTCAAGGGGGGTATCCCTAGAAATTAGGATTTCTAAAGATATAATCAATGAAGCTCAAAGGCAATGTGAAGAGATAGCTCTACCAAAACATTTTATTTTTTATTGTAGTATAATTAAAATAAAATCGATGATGGAAGATAGTGTACTAGTTCCTATCCAATTTTTACCCAATGGAGTCAAGAGGGTAATCCAAAGAGAACAATTCATGAATGGTCATGAAAAATAGAGCTATTACATATGCCATAATAAGCCTTAACTTGTTAAATGATGAAGAAATGTTCTTGGAGGGGTCCTTAAATATTCCACACTCAAACAATGTTATAAGAGTGAGTCCTACAATGAAGTATTGATCCAACAACAAATATTAACAAGATAATAGATGTAAGACAATACATTTAGAAATATGACATCAAAGGGAATTAAGAGAAGAAGGTCTCTCACATAAAACCCTTCCACATATGGCAAATGAACCCTTCTTTATGGATACTCATAACAAGGTATTTGCAATAAAATCTTAGCATCTGCCAACAACAATTAGAAACAAAATATAACTTCACATATGATAAGAAAGAACCCTTGAACTTCCATTAAGCCTCCAAAAAAGTTATTAAAAAAACTTCCCGTTGAGGGTGCTGGATTCTGAATGCTCAACAATAAGGATTAAACCTTAGGACAGGGCCCAATTAGATTCCTCCCTGTTTGGTATTGAATAATGTAATGCCCCATATCTTGGCCTTATGCAGTTGCAACATTGTTGTTTATTCATCCTAGTAATTCAATACTTAGCATTTGTTTGGGTTCAGTTAGATTGAGATAGATATTTGGGATGTGTACATATGGACCTACTTATGTGTTGCATAATATTATTTTTACTATTATATGATCAAGATGATGATATATTTTGATTTTTTTAAACATACAAGTTAAAATGTAGATTTTTAGTACGTGGATACCCGTTCAAAGTTATGTTGTGAATGTATAATAGATGTGAGGCATGATGTAAATAAGCATACATTTCCTAATTGAATGTCAATACAAATATGGGTGATCATATGAAAATTGTGATGTATATACATGGATATGAGTACAGTGAGTTAACATACATGTCGACAAGCTATGTAATAACCAAATGAATGTAGTGCTAAGGTAACTTGGATGTCGTAGACATCAAGAAGATAACTCGTGTTATAAGTTGTACTTATGATTTAATTTATGATTCCAAATATTGCTATGATCTGTATTAAGTGTAGTTTTGACAAGATGCACAACTTGCCTAAAGTGATTGTTTGATGATGTGACTCTAAGAACAATAGTTTCACAATATGGATTGATTTAGGGTGTTGACCTTAGTTCTATGAGGAGGGTTGGAGGTATTACCCACCATTTATCCTCCAAAACCTAGAATCGTGGGAGGGATGTGTGAAGTCACGCTCCCCTAGACATGTGATGACGACTGATAGTTGCTTCTTGGGGAAGCTTGGTTGAGATGTATGACACTTTTGCTTACGGGTTCTATCTAGAGTTAGGTAAGTATAGTTGATGCTCCAACTTAGTCCAGCAGAGGAGAGGATATGATGGCAGATGGAAGTAGGTTAGGAAGGAAGGATGCTTCGATGTTAGTTGAGAATACTAATTGAGGATTAGATGTGCCACTATTATTTAATCACTTCATTCCTACCATGTTTAAAACCCTATTTTCATTCTATTTTGATATTTTAAGTGTGATAACGAGTTATTGTTAAATTATTGTAATTTTGTTCATTAATATTATTAAATGATGCATTTACTTGATCTGTTGTCCTTCATGTCTTGGTGCAATCATACATGAACTATGCACTAGAGACAATGGTTGTTTATCATTAGTACATGCGTAGTATATGTGTCCGATAACTACATACACATACCCTACACATGTACACTAGTACAATTAATTAATTATTAAATATTGAGCTATATTATTAACTATTTAATTTAATTCTTTAATGTCTATGTAAATCATATTGCATACATAAATATATATTAGCATTAAATACTTTCTTTGACTTTAATTGATGGTTGGTATGATGAATTAAATGAGTATGGTGGGTTTTCATGTATATTTTGGGGAAAATTGTCAAATTGCATTTATAAGATAACATGAGAACAAAGACTTTTCATTTTATTTATTGTTATTTTATGCAAGCCATTTATATTTTCGTTTTCTTTTAACTTTTCCCAAAAATATAGAAAAGGAAGGTTGATAGCTAATAATGAGGGTGGTTGAGGAGACTTGGGAAAGGAAAATGAAAACTTGATAAATAGGAGAGGAGGTTGAGAGATTGAGGGAGGTGGAGAAGTTGGATAATTCTTGGAAGATATATTTCTTGTGATAGTCTTCTTAGAGAATATGTGGTTTAATGTTCTTGGAGTCATGTGAACAGAGGGACAAGAAACCAAAGTGTTTCTTGGAGCTAGGAAGTAATCCAGGCTCCTAGTTGGCTAAGAGGATTCTGTTGTTTCACTCTGGGTAAGTGGAAAAAAATGCTTGAAATCATATTCCTACTACTAGCGGGACTACATTAAAAATGATCATCTTCAACAAACTAGGGAGGATGTATTCTACTTGGTATATTTTCTTATGTTTCCATTTAAATATTTTGATTGTAAATGTATCTTCTTATTTATCTCATCCTCTTATTTAAATTTGTATATTTGGATTAAAATTGGAACATTTAACATTGGAAAAAATGTAAAAGAGTTATGAATATGTTGTAGGTTATTCCATAGATGAAAGATGGAAATTTTGTTTACACTTGATGCATGTGTTTAAATTATCAATTATTATTTATTATCATCTCATGGTGAGGTGCTACAAATAATCCTCCCGGTTGATGGTTCGGGAATCATTCGATGCGATTTAAAATTTGTTTGATTTTGTTCTTTTTGTTCTTATTATTCTTTTATTCTTTTATAGTTATCTACTGTATAAAATAAGTAAACTAAGGAGTTTGGAGAAATCTGTGTTGAGGATAACCTATGGAAACATTCAATGAAAACTATCTGAGGCTTTAGATTCATGAAGAAATTATTCCACTAAGAACATATTACTCATAAGATATTATCCATGAAACAATGAACTACTTAGCAGTATAAATGAGTAAACTTATAACAATGGGAAAAACATAAGTAATTCCACAATATCCCATATAATATAAAAACAAAGATTAACTTGTGAAGTGAACAATCATTCACCAAAAGTATCTAGAAATTCATTCAACCAAATAAGATAACTTAATAGTATTGAACTTCTTACTAGATGCCTGTAACATTTAATCAACTTTAGAATAATCCACGATGATGAATAAATACATAGAAATTCAGTGAAAATTGTTTGGCTTGTTCAAAGTTTATGAATTAAGATTCAAAATAGTTCTCAGGTACAATAATCCATAATTATTTCTATAATCCATCAACCTCTTTCATTTTCTCGATCAACCTATTTATTGAAGTTTTAAAACTAAAAATAGTAAATTCCACTTAAAACAAAATTGAAGTATCTAAATAAAAATTGACATGCTAAGAAGACTCAAGTGGACCAAGTGACTTGACAGTTGCATGGTTTCCATGATAGCCGACCCATTGTGTGAATAAATGTTCACACTTATGCATGTAAGGAAACCCGTGTTGATCCATGGAAAAACTAAGGGTTTCCTTCATCTTTTTGAAATGTTGCATGTAGTTCTCTATCCTCAAAATCAACTTCTCCATTCTATTGATTATTTTTACTTTAGTGATAAAAAATTTCACAAGTGGCCACACTCTATTGTAGTGATTCTTTTGATGTATTCCTCATGTTTCTAGGAAATTTTACAGAACTCGAACACTAATTCCTCAAACCCCTGAAAATCCTCTAGTGATCATAAATTTGACAATTGGAGATTGATCATTGCTTTATTGATATTTTCCCAAGATTAAGGAAATCTGACCATTGTTCCTCCATTCACATCCTTGGATTCTCATCTAAATTCACCTAGTACTTAGTATCTCCATGCATCCTCCCTATACTACCATCTGTTAGAATTAGGATGCCATGGTCTTCATCACCTTGGTATTTCTGGATATCTTTGGTATATTCAATCTAATCTATGACCTTGTTGATGTTTGGACAACATCAGGAAGACATTCTCTTAGATTAATAA
>CBVK0101172312.1:0-10275 GCA_900067695.1 Picea abies
ACCAAGTAGATATTAACTAACTCCTAAGTGTCTAAATATCCTAACAATTAGTATAGTGGAAAGCTACAATTCCAACAAATTCCACCTAGGAGCCAACTACCATTCTACAACAATTTCCTCATCTCAAGCCTTGAGGACAAGGTTGGTTTTTAAGGTGGAGGGAATGTTAGGGACCTAACCTCCCTAACCCCTCATGTAGGTAGAATAATATATTTTCCATTTAATAAAGGCCAATATTAATAAGTCCTAGTAATAAGGAAGAATAGGTCAAATGTAAGAAGACCTAATAGAAGCTTCTGCTTCTAGAGATTCTTCCTCTAGATTGTTATTTTGGTAGATAGATTTTGTATAAATAGGATTCAAGGCCATGCAATATTTTTTCTTGAAAATTATTGTAATTAAGATTTTCTCTTCTAGAGGTTTCCCCTTCGAAGATACAAGTGAAAATTATTTCCTATCAATGAAGGTATTGTTTTGGTGTTGTGGTTTCATATATTGTGTTTTTCCACTGTTATTCTCTGCAGTATTTCTATCTTCTACAATGATAATAGATATGCTACCTTACGATATCTCTCTTGTGAGATGGTGATGGATTCCCCTGTAGCAAGAGGACTTCTTGCAGGGTAAACTAATTTCTTAGGTGTCGTTTGTTCCTCAAGATCATATTTGAGCATTTTTAAATTGATCTGAATCTTCCAACTTTTCATTCTTAGCATTTTGTTTTCTTTCACCAAAGATGCATAAATAGGTAGAGAGTTTGGGATGCTTACCCATCTAGGACTGATATTTTGTTTTGGAGTAGCAACCTCTATTTTTGGTTCTTGTAGCCTAGGGCCTGGTGCATCAATTGGGTCATTGCATGGTTGAACCTCTTTTTCTTCATGTTTTGTCTGTGAATGGGTAGATTGTTCCCCAAGAGGTCCTCCTACTATTTCTTGCATGACAGTAGGGGCCTTTGGTTCTACTTCTTGCTTCTCTTTTGTAGTAGCAACATTTGATTCATCAAGAGTTCCTCTTGTTGTTTTAACAAGAGACATTCTTTCTTGTTTATTTTCCTCTATTATTCTCACTGGAGCATCAATGAGAATTTCCATCTTCTCTGGGTTTTTTGTGTTTCTAGATTGCTCGGGCTTGTCGAATTGTATTGGTTCCTCTGTCTCTATTGGAGCTTGTGCTTGAGAAATGATCCCCACTAGTTCTTGTGGAACAATGGGGGCTTCTACCTCTAACTCTTCTTCATCTGAATATGCTACTAGGAGAGCACTCAGGCCTTCACCAAGAGTGCCTTGGTTTGGTTCTTGTGTGTCAACCAAGGCCTCATCGACTTCTAGATTAATTTCCTCCTCTGGTTCTTATGTGACAGGGGAGGGTTTTGGTTCTTCTTTTTCTTGGGTATCCTCCTGGGATCGTTCCTTGGATTCCTCAATTTTCTTATTTTTATGTTGAGTTGTAGCTGCATGGATGGTTCTCTATTTCCTTGGAACATGGGTTTTCCACTTTATGAACCCTATAAATATCTTTGTGGGGCGTTGACTGGCCATTATTTCCACATCACTTTCATGGTCTACTTTTACCAGAGTTGTATAAGGTTGTCCCTTTTTATTGGTTAACCTCCTAGATTTCTTTGATGGGGGATTCACAATAGTGGGGATCACTATATCCATGGATATGTTCCCTGGTGGGGGATTTGCAACATATTTACTTATTGTGTTTGTAGTATTGGTACCTGAAAGAGGAGTTGCAGTCACGACTAATGCCTAAAGGGTAGGCATTGCTTGTTTGGAAACCAAAAGTACAACCGCTTCACCTTCAGTGAGAAGAAAAAGTGGTTGGATGATGTTGTTCTAGGTGCAACCATTATTTTGTAGTGCATGCTCCAAAAATATCTTTATAAGTCCATGGTGAGATATGAATTCCATTGCGTTCTTTTCCCTTTGAACCACTGTGGTTAAACAATCAGATATGATAAATGTAGTCAATGTCATGGAAAAATTCACAAGTGAAGTATCACTGCAAAAATATAGCCACATCCTCCCATGGGTGTGGAAAACATTGGTGTTCAAAACTTGTTCCTTTCTTTACTAAATCTTCTCTAGCCTCAAGGAATTTCCTAAGAACTTCATGCTGTGAAGTTCTTCTCATGTACCACCACCATTCACCAGTCCTCAGTAGGCTGGTGACCTCTATATGTGCCCCAACCACTGTGGAGTGATCAGATCTATAATTCAGGGAAGATTATAGCGTTATCGCGTCACTATATCCTTTGAAATGAAGCACATATTCCATCTAGCCAACTTGTCCCATAATTTACTAGATGTTTTCATAAGCCTCAAAGTAGCATTGGTTCAGTCAACTCTCTGCGTATCAATGAGACTCCCATGGATCCTTTCGTCTGCTAACTCCGAGTGTTGGTGTTTTCAGGGGCTATGCTATTTTTCAGGTGAATAATTTAGAATTGTGGAAATAAGGGTGGTGGGTATGGAGATCATGAATATATAAATAATGATATGATGTGGAAGTTATGGAGGAATCATAATAGATACATGCCATTAAAACTCACTCATTGCAAATTCTGATAGGAATGCATACTTATCATGTCTTACCTTGAGTGGATGTACTAGTACGATGTTGTTGGAGTTGCAATGATGAATGTTGGGGTCACATCAACGATCCTAACTGTAATTGCAACATTGACGTTGTGAATTATTTCGTATGGAATTGGAATGATGACGATGCTCATAAAGTGACAGATGTCAATGGATTTTTAGCAACAAGATTTGCAATGACGGAGATATAGTAACAAATGTTATGGTGCGAGTGGTATGGAAAGGAATTGTAGCAATGGTGGTGTAGGTGGAAAGTGAAAAAAATAAAAATGAAGCTACAAGCAGAGTTGTAGCAACATGAGTCGTAGCAATGATGCTACAACAATTGAAATGAGGGGGTTTAGGTTTGGGGAATGAAGTAGTGCTTCAAGTGGAATTACATCCAAGGTAATGAGAGAAGAGAGATTTGTGAAATGAAGAAAGGCTGCAAGTGGATTTGCAACCAAAGAAATGGAAGAAGGGAAATTTGCAGAATCAGGGAGGGCTGCAAGTGGAGTTGCAGCCAAAGAAATGGGAGAAGGGAAATTTGTGAAATGAGGGAGGGATGGAAGTGGAGTTGCATCCAAAGAAATGGGAGGAGAGAGGTTTTGGAAAAATGAAGCAGAGTTACAAAGGGAAGTTGCATCAAATCGAATTGTGGTAGAGGGAGTTGCAACAAAGGGAGTTGCGACAATGTTAATTGCAACAATGGGAGTTTCAACAACGAGAATAGTTACGAAAAAATGGGGTTGTAGCCAAGGGGGCTATAGCATAGGAATTTGAGCAACAAGAGTTGCATCAAGGGGAATTGTAGAAACATGAACTGCAATAAGGGAATTTTGACAACAAAAATTGTAGCGACAATGTTCTCCCCTGCATATCTTGAAAAAGAGAATATTAAAAAACAAGTATTTATTAAAATTTATTGTGAAGGATCCTGACATAACCATCATGAAACTGTGAAGTTCCCTTCTTGTTTTATTCTGTTTTTTTTTTTAATTCCTTTTTTTTTTATTCAATATTTCCCGATTGGACCCTCCCATTCCACATGTCCATAGATGCCTACAAAATCAATGGCCCATTTTTCAAAAGGTTATAACACCATTTGTGGTTGTAGTGAAATTTCATCTACTTGTACGGGTCTAACCATGCATTGAGAGTTGTCACACCTCTTCACATACTATTTGGCATCTACAAAAAGTGTGGGACAATAATACCCTTGGTGGAGTTCTTTGTACCTGGTTTTTTTATCTACAAAGTTCCCCCCACATATCCCATCATGAAAGGATTTTAGTATACTTCATCCTCTCGTACACATCTAATGATAATCCAATCAGGCCTGGTGTAGAAACGATAGCCATCAATCCATCCAAATCTTTCACTTTTCCTGACTATACTTTGTCATTCTTTGGGAGTCAGTTGATACATAAGTTTGTATGCAACCAAAAAGTTGGCAATGTCTACAAACCATGATGAGTTAGTAGACACTGCAAAGTGGTGTTCATCTAAAAAACAATCTTGTATTGGAGGTTCATTCTCATTAGATGCTATTGTCGAAAGGAAGTCAACAACTACATTATATTTTTCTGGTTTATCTAGGATGGTAATATCAAATTATTGCAATAAAAGAAATCATCTAGTGATTCTTCCATTGGTTATTGGTTTGTTCATTAAATATTTGATAACAGTAGGATCGATTTGTAATATTATAGGATATCCAATAATGTAGTGTCTAAACTTGTTTATTACATGAATAACACCAAGAATCTCTTTTTCAATTACCGTATAGTTCACCTCTGTAGGCAAGAGATTATTACAGACATAACAAATTACATGTGTCTTTTCCTTTGATTTTTTTGAGAACGACTCGGACAGTGGTGTCTTAGGCATCTATGGACATGTATAATGGGAGGGTCCAATCAGGCCCTCTTAGTATGGGAGATTCAGATAATTTGACTTTCAATTCATCAAGTGCATGCTAGCATGTATCTATCCATACAAACTCAGTGTTTTTGTTAAGAAAATAATGGATGAAGAATATGTGAAAATTTTTCAATAAATATCTGGTAATAACCAACATGTCCTATAAAGCTTCATGCATCCTTCTTCAAAGTTGGAGTTGGTAATTTTAGTATTACCTATATTTTTTTCTAGATTGACTTGGATACCTTTCTATGAGATGTGATGTCCTAATACGATGCCATCAATTTTCATCATAAACACTTTTCATTACTGAGGGAAACATTTGACTCTTTGCACCTCATTAATGTCTTTTCTATATTAGTTAATACCTCATCAAATTCATCCTCATATGTTTTGAAATCGTCCATATATATTTCTACATAATCGTTAAATAGATTAGAGAATATACCTATAACAACTCGTTGAAAGGTGGTGGGGGCTTACATAACCCAAATGGTAGAACATGAAATTTAGGCAAATGTTTCTCAAGAACAAGTGAAATTTATTTTCTTTTGATCTTTAGGGGAGATTTGGATCTGGTTGTATCCACTGAATCCATTGAGGAAATAAAAATACTTCTTTCTTGATAACGTGTCTAGGACCTGGTCGATAAATGGAAACGGGAAATTATCTTTATGTGTTTCTTTATTTAGTTCTCTATAATCTACAAAAATTATCCATTTACCATTTTTCTTTGGTACCATGACAAAAGGGGAGACCCACTGGCTATCAAAATGGGATAGATGAAGTTAATTGTAAAAAAATTCTATAACTCTTCTTTGACTATGTCTTTCATTTTCGAGTTCATACGACACTGAGGTTGACAAATGGGTTTGGATCCTTTGTTAATATATATATGATGTGTGCACAGGTTAGGATGTTCGATGGATTCCCTTCATGTTAGAGTAATCTGAGGCGAAGGCATCTCTATGTTTTTTGAACACTTGAACCAGTCACTCCTTTTGTTGTTTGGTTAGTCCTCAATTGATTTAAAAGGTTTTTTCTGGGCCAATTTATATGGTTTCTATAAAGGATACTTGGTCTTTTTCTTGTGCAGGTTCATGTTCAATGGGTGAAATTATGGTTGAGGCTAAAGAAACCCAAGATCTGGTTTCATAATATGCTCAAGAATATGTGTGATTTTTGAGGAAGAGGAACAAGCTATAAAATCATTGATTTCTTGGTCCTCTATTTTATCTCTTATGACTTGGTGTTAATCTATGGATAGGACTTGATGGGATTCTCCTTCTTCATCACTCTCTTCTCCATAAACTCAAAGTGGTGTTTCTAAGTCTATGTTGGGTTTTGCGGGAGGGTAGAGGTTTAATTGTTTGGTGGATGTTCCATGGGAAATGGTCATGTATCTTGTCCAAAAACCAATGTAGGCATCGCTAGTGGCAAACCATGGTCATCCCAAGATTAGAGGATACCCTCATAGAGAGGTTTTGGGTTGTAGAACCATGAAGTCTATGGGATATTCCCATGAATCCACAAATATCACTACATATCCTAAAATACCCTCTGGTTTAATGGTTGATCTATCAACAAGTTGAAGGAAAGTGGGGGTTACCCTAAGGCCTGTAAGACCTAAGGATCGAATGGTCTCACGTGTCATAACATTGATGGTAGCCCCAAGGGTGATTAATGTGTTACTGATAAGTGTATTGTTTATTTTCACATTAATTACTAGAGTGATAGTGTCCAATTATTTAGCAGCAAGAACTCCCCCAATCATTAGGTCTGATAGTTTTCCCATAACATGAACAATTTGGTGATCCTTTCATTTCCTACTAGGCTTCCTCAAACATATTTCTCATACTTCTTTTGAATAAATAGGTACATCCTTAATTGCTTGGAATAACGGTATTTTGATGCACATATTTTTTAGTTCTCCTAAGAAATCAAACTCAGGTTGTGTGAAAGGTTTCTATCGAATTATCCTTTCAGGATAGGGTGGGTCTTGAAGATCAAGGTGAGAATTTTCAGTTTTTGAAGGCTACTAAGATTGTTTTTGTTTCAATTCTTCATTTGGGACCTCCTCATTCAAATATTAGATACTAATGTGAGGTGGGTCCTTGGTTAGAGTCTTACTGGATTTAAGGTGAATATAGTTATAGTATAGGGAAGAGATGGAGTAAGTAGGGTAGGTTGTAAGTCCAATAACTTATGTTGGTTGACCCGACCTTCCATTATTTGGGTTAGGTATGGGTTGTGCAGGTAGTTGTGGTCAAGGAGCGGTGGATGTGGATGCTTGCATTTGGGGAGGAGGAATAAGTTGCATGGGTGGCTGTGTCATAAGTTGTTGAGGTCCTCCAATGGTGGGATTTCTCCAACCTTATTGCCATAAATTGATCTGAAAATATTTAGACACCACTTATTCCTTCAAAAAAAACATACAACATCTAACTTGATTCCCATATAAATTTTAGGATCTATTGAGGTGATTTGTAGAAATGATGATGATGTGTCCTTTATCCAAAACCCCTTTATGATGACTAATTTGAAGCGCAATTGAGATAACTTGGCAGAAAATAAAAGAACTCAATCAATAATAATGATGACATGCTTTGTTTCATCTTTAAGTTCTTTCAACCAAATGAAAACTACTTATCTTTATATCATGATATCAAAAAAACATATGTAAATGGACCAAATAAGACAATCTTGAGGGTGCTCTGAAAATCCACAATTCAAATGCACAAACAAAGTTCATATTTGAAATCCTTGCAAAAAATTGAGAAAAATGAGTATAATATTGTCCATATTCTGTCAAAGTACCTCATAGCACACAAAACAATGTGCTACATGGTCATTAATGATACTCTGACACAAAAATATTAAATATGACCTTAAATTACAAAAATCAACCTCATATTCGTGATCCTTGCAAAAAATCATGCAATTTTGATATAAGACACTCGAAAATCCGTTAAGGTACCATTTGGCATGCTTTACAGTGCAACTCAAGATTATGTTGTACTTGCACATACTTTCGTATAATTTAGTATAGTCTCAAAATCCATGCCTACCTCTAAATATGTGTCTCTATATGCATGTAGTCTCATACTATTTTCTATCTTGGGATCGATGCCCAATATATAACTAGGTTCTCCAAAACCTCCTCCACATTTGGTTGTAACTTCATTACTAAAAATAACAAAATCTCTGCTAAATATTGAGCGTTGGTTGAGTTGGTTAGAACTCTCCGCTATTATAGCGAAGGTTCCAGGTTCAAACCTCCGCATGGAATATTCATAGGTTAGTTTGTTTGTTGTTTTTAATACATGGTATAGTATATAATAACTATATACTATTTATAACAATCCGTTGGAATATTTGGTATGACATATATTATAATATAATATATTATATATATAATATATATTATATACATGTTAACAAAACTCTCGCCAATATTTGTGTTAAGCCCTCCGCATATCTGGAGTGAGGTCACGTGGTTTCCTCCCCATATGAACCATAATATTAATTTAAATGTACAAATTGTCATATGAAGGTTAAGAAGCATTGTATGGTGTATTAGAAGCGTGGGCTATGTGAAGACATGGAGCTTTGTGAGGTCAAGGGGTAGATTCCTTGGAGGTCCATCAAAATCTTACACAACCTAAACCAACACTAACCAATGGGAAGCTGCCATGTGGCAACTTCTCATGGGTCCTCATATGCCACATGTCAACATGTGAATGAACCACTTGGATGCCTCACAACTCATCTACTGACTATACATGCCATGTCACTTGCTGTTCCACATCATCTGTTGTACGGTGATGTTCCATTGTTGGCGTCATCATGCCATGTGTCACTCTCTGGTGCTACCACATGGAACCCCTATTTTAATTGTTTTGACCAAACTTTGACTGCTCATAATGTTTGCATACGAGCTCTGTTTGAGGCAAAATTTGCATCGTTGGAAAGTTGGCAATGATATCTACACAATGATGTTTTTTTTGAGATGATTTGAGATGGTAAAATTTTGAGCATTTATGGATCCCCTGGGACCTCTGTGAATTCTCAGGGTCCTCTTGGACCTCTGTGAGTGTTCCTTATATCCTCATGGATCACACCTTCCCACTAAACAATTTTTGGACCTCCAAAAGTATTAATATTAAAAAAAATAGTGATGATAACTCTAACTCACTCTTCCATTTTACTGAATTTTTTTTATCAATAGCTTAATCATGAAGCTTCTTCACTCTTCCATCTTGTTGAACATTCTGTACAAATTTTCTCATTTTGGACTGACCTCAGATATTGGATATCAGTTTAGTGTACCTTTATTTACTTCTTTGGAACATAGCTCTGAATATGGCCTCTGGAACTGTATCTAATATATGTAGCTTCGATTCTGACTTATAGATTCTTTCATAATAAAATCATGCATTCACTGAAGCTCTATAATATATGAATCCTATATTTCAGCATTCCCTTCCATATCCTTTGTTGAAGATAGTCTATCTCAGCCAATTTGAAACCAATTCGAATGTTGATCTATGTCTTTCCCATTTGGATTCGTTGTTCTTTTATTGTTGATGTATATGTAGAAGTCCCATAATGAATACTTTTTCCATTGTCACTCCTTCCTTGAATAAAAATCCTTCTTGTACTGTTATCATTTGTACCTTCCTTGATTATTTTTGTTCAAGGTATACATCCATAAACATGACATAGAATGGGTATATAAATTTAAGTATACACCTCTTATCAACTATAGGATTTTTTTCATTACTTCTATTCTCTTCCTACTCTTGATCTACATGCTCCAAATGTCTACATTCTTCTATTCCTTCTATTAGCACTGAGAGTCACCCTAAGACTACTAGAGGATAAGCCCAATAACCATCAAAATGTAAACAAATTAAAATGGTTTGGGTAGGTGGATCAACAAGACTTTAAAGAAAGGAAAAGACAACATATATCAATGCATATCAGTGATGAACCATTGGGATATGGATTCATAAACAATATGCTCATTGAAGGAATTTAATATCCCTATAAGAGAAACAATTTGTATAATGGTGAAGAGAAGAATAAGAGAATACCATAAAGACAAATATTTGCTACAAAGATATCCTCTCCCAAAGAGAATTTAGATGGGTATGAACAGTAAACAATGATAAATAGGCAAGCTTACAACAGATCCTCTACTGCATTGAGAATCTATCCATCAAAGGCGAATTTTAATTCTTAAAATCAGTAGCACATTCAAACAAGACGAAAAATAGAAAAAAGAACATAGAAGACAAATCTGATGAAACAACTCATATGAATCTTCAATAAAAATAAAATTTACAACTACATGCCCCTCCAACTTACCAAATCAAATATATAGTCATAAACATTTCTCAAAACCTCCTCCAGTCTTGGGCCAAACCCCCCCTTTCTCATATTATTCATCTAATGTATTTATAATCAAGATAGTAGCTGGTGTCTTCTCTTGTCAGTTCTGTTCCTTCTGTCAAAAGAAAACTCGGGCCAATCTGGGCCTACAAGAAAAAATTCCCTCTATGGTACTTCGGTCTGACAGTTTTCTGTCTCCTCGGCAAGGCCCTCCATGCTTCCATTTAAGGGAGGTAGTCGATTGTTCAACCACCAGTCCTTATTTCATTAACTAATTTCTCCTTGGAAAAACTGCCCTCTGTGGTACTTCGAGATGACAAATTTGTTAAGAACCAAATATCAATATAGCAGAGAAAAACCTCAAAATAAGTAC
>CBVK0101172317.1:0-13601 GCA_900067695.1 Picea abies
TCCAGGTTCATGCAGGAGCCGCATGAGCTACATTGGAAAGCTCCAAAGCATATCCTTCAATACGTTCAGGGTACCATCACCTTTGGGATTCATTATGCAACAGATTCTAAATTAGATCTCATCGGGTTTACTGATTCTGACTAGGCTAGCCATAGCACTGATCACAAGTCCACATCTTGTTACTCACTCAGTCTTTGTTCCGGACCTATCTGTTGGTCAAGCAAGAAGCAAGATGCCATTTCTCTATCTTCAGTCGAGGCAGAGTACAGAGGGGTAGTCAACATAACCATTCAGGCTATGTGGCTACAACATTTTCTCACTGAGTTGGGCATTCAGTTTCATCGTCCAATCGTCATCTGGTGTGATAGCTAGAGCACTCTGAAGTTCTGCAGAGATCCAGTTCAGAGGAAATAGACGAAGCACATAGAGATCCACATGCACTACATCTAGGACTTAGTACATGATGGAATCATCAAATTACAGTTCTTTCCTTCAGCAGAACAGCCGAGAGACATCTTCACCAAGACCTTCACTGAGCAGAAGTTCCATTCTCTACGAAGTCGTCCTGGAGTGAAGGACACAATTGCCTAAGAACTGTCGTTCTTCTTTTTACATACATTGTACCTTGAGAGGGGGGTTTCCCCATGAGGTTTTCCCTCTTTCCTCACTTTATTTCAGTGTATCTTTTGTATTTGGGTACCTAACAAAGCCTCGTTACCGAGACCCATTCTTTATTTTCACCATAGTGATGTTAAGGGGGGGTGTTGGAGTTACTTCACACACACCTAGGATTTGTTTTTCCTAAGTTTTTTCCTTGTTTATTAGTCATAATTAATCATTATCCAGTCTCCTATATTTTAGCGGAGAATATTCCACCTGGAGAATATTCTCTTTCAATCAACACTTCAGTTTGACTAGTTGAGTTGAGTTTAAATGTTGCATTGGTTTTGTCACCATGCAACATTGGGATCATCACCATGCTAATTCGACCTTGCCTTGGTATCATCACTAGACTGGCACATTAGCCTTGATTCCCTAACTTAACTCCTCACTACTCTTTGTTCATTCGTTTAACTAAAGACTAGTTGACTAGTTAACTCAACTAGGTGGCAGTTCACTCCTGTAACTGCCTGAGAGACTAGACTAGGTGGTAGTTCACTCCCATAACTGTTGGTGTGTGTCCAGATCACTCTAGACCACCACTATGGTGCTTTGGTTCTCCTCTAGTGCACACTCATTGAGTTATACAGAGTATATTATGTGTAAATTATTCATTATTCATAATGGTTAATGAGAATTCTTTCATTCTTTCTCTCCTTCTTCTTTCTCTTATTCTCTCTGCAAATGTGTGTATCATTGTTTAGCTAGATCTATTTTGTGCAGGATCAACACATTTACATTTGTGTTGAGTTTATCATGCTTCTTGTTGTTACAAGATGCATTGGGAATTTTACTATAACTAATTAACATGTTCTTGAATATTGCATGAGTTCTTGTTTGGCATGCATGTTTCTTTATTAATTACATATTGGTAATAGAGCAAATCTTTGGGTTTAATGATGACGGTATGTCACACATTGGTTACTGGTAATAGGGTATGTTACATTTCCTCATCTTGTTAATGAACTATATATCAAAAGGGATTGACTTTGCTAAAACTTGATTTAGATGTATTAAAAATGTTCCTTGAGGTGAAATGCTCATTTTCTAAAAGACATGTCTTTGAAAGTTACTAGAAGATTAAAAAAATATATTTGCCAATGAAATTGAACCTTTAAAATGTTAAAAGCATAAAATAAATTAAAATTGTACTACTAAAAAAATAAAAAATAAAATATTATTGATAATTTTGAGCTTTTTAGGTATTTTTTTAAGATTAAAGTGTTAGGGTTACATTTTCATTGATTCAGTTTAATTTAATTTAAATTAAATACTATAAAAAAACATTTAAGGAAAAGAGGGAAAACATAAATATGTATATAATATGGTCTAATTTTTTTTGATGACATGGAGCCACAAAGTGCTCCTCCTTTCAAATCTTAGTTGTATCAATCTATCAAACAAAATATGGAATTCAAGAAAAAAAAAATGATCATTAATTAATTATTTTTCAGTTTGAATAATAAAAAAAACTTTTACTAAAATTTTAGAAGATTCTCATTTAAGTGAAGAGTTCTAACTTTCAACTAAGAATGTTCTCTAAAATTTTGAAAGTTGTGGTCATATTTTAAACTCAAACTCTTATTCAAGAGATTTAAATCTATGCCCATTAGTACACTCTATCACCAACTGATCTACACTCCTAGGGGCATATGACACTTGATTTTAAGTATAGTGTTTTTTAATGTAAATTTACATGTTTAGGACTTAATCCCTTTCACATTCACAAGATTCACATGTACGATAGTTATATTTATTGTTTAACTAAATAATTTTATAGCTTTTCCTTATTGATATTGGATTCACATCAATATTTTATAGTGACATTATTCAAATTCATGGTATTTAATCAATTATTCACATTATATAAATTTATATTGTATAATAATGAATAACAAGAAAAAAATGATATGAAACTACTAAATTACTACTAAATATAATACTTCTAAAACTACTAAACTAGTCATAAAATATATAACAATAATAATTATATATACTATTGGTAGAATGGGGTAGCCTATCTTTGAAAAGAAAGAGATATGGCTATGCTTCATTCACAACAAGATTTACATCACAGTCCATTGCATGCTTAAAGGGCCTTCTTCACCTTAATTATATATGAGAGAGTGAGAGGAGAACAATTACCATGGTGGATGTGGGATAAATTGGACTAATTTTATAAAATGCCATAAGCATGTAAAACACTAGGAATTCTCGAGTGGTCACCCATCCTGGTACTACTCTAGCTTGAGTGCGCTTAACTATGAAGTTCTAATGGGATTTGATGCATTAACGCTATGTTGTAGGCATGTACATAAGACCACTAGGAAATCATTACATGATGTTTGTAATTAACAAACAAAGATGGCATTACATTCCATTCCCCATAAAAAAGGGTGAATATCATGGTTTATCAAAACCACAGGTTCAAAATGGTGATTCAGTGGAAAACTTGGATGGCCACCGAGATCCATGTGGATCATTCCTTCCCCCTTAGGAAGCAATGGTCCCCATTGCATCAAGTTCCCTTGGGAGACGAGGAGACTTCTGCTAAATTTGAAGCTTGGTGTGTTTCTTGCCTTGCTGAAGAAGATGTCATGCTTAGCTTGTTGAGGGTTGTCATGAACTTGTTGTTGGAGGCGTTGGATATGTTAAATCAATCTAGCTGCATGATCTACCTGAGTGTGGGAGGAATCTGTCGGTGAAGAAGCAACATGAAGAGTATGAAAGGTTTGGTTATAACCTTTCTTGAATGGGCAGTGTGGAGGCACCCCCGTAGGTGCAACAAGAACATCTTGGTACTCTTCTACAATCTTGTCGATCTTCTTCTGCTAGATAGAAAGGTATTGGGATGAGGTTGTAGTGGTTGCAGTGTCCTTTTGTTCACCTTTTTATAGGATTGTGAAGAGACTAAACTTTGCAATATGAGAGATTACTTTGCGACATTGTTTTGGTGGGACAATAGTTGGAACTACATATGGTATCCAGTATAGTTGACCCCCAGAGTAAAAATGACACTATGGGGTTGAGACTCATAAACAACATGACGCCTCCATATATAGGGTTGGCCTAATAGAACATCACAAACTTCCAGTGGGGAAACATCACACAATACCTCATCCATGAAGGGCTTGATGTCATAGGATAGGCAACATTGTTGGCTGACAGGAAGATATTGACCCTAGCGAAGCCACCCGATGTTGTATGGTTGCGAGTGTGGTGTTGTTGGAAAATCCAACTGCTTGACAACCTCTGTTGAGATGATGTTCTTTTGGCTTCTTCTATAAAAAATAAAATGCAATGGGGTCCCCTTGACCCACATCTGTGAATGGAAGAATCTCCCCCCCCCCTCCTCAAGATCCTCTTCTGATTGGGTCGTTGTAGTTTCAAAAGTAGTAGTGGGTTCTACATCAATGATTTGTCTCATTTTATTATATTTTGAATCAAGTTCCAAGTCAGGGTTCTTCTCTTTGTCTTTGAGCTTGGCCACTAATGACTGTATTGAGTGACATTCATCAATGTTGTGCCAAGGGTTGTTGTGGAACTCAAACCACTTTCCAGTTTCTTTCTTAGACTTCTCGTTACCCTTCTTTTCCTGCATGTGGGAATGGCTCTCTTGATGTTGGCCTTACTTGCTCTGTCCTTCATTATGTGAGTTAGAGTTTCCTTTTCCATCCTTCTCTCACTTACTCTGCTACTTGAATTTCTACTCAATTTTGACTACATATCGATAAGAAACTCCCAATGAGGTGATGTCCAAGAAATCCATCTCAATTTGGATGTACCTATGTAGACAACTACGATACTTCAAAGACAAGTGTCACTCAGATTCTTTGATACCAAGCTTTGAGCACAAGGTATGAAATATGTTGGTGTCCTCCGACACCGTCTGGTCTCTTTTCTGACGCAAAGTTGTCCATCTCATGTATTGATCATCATAGTTTCTGACAGGGTAGAACTCCTCCTTTAGGGAATCTGCAAAGGCCACCCAAGTGGGTTCTCTCCCAAATAGTGTAGATTCATCCATGATGTATCTCTCCCAGTAACCTTCCCACCAAGATCTGACATGGGGAAGGGATTTAAGTAGCATGAAGGTGATCTTTTCACTGTTGGAAAATTTTTGGATAGAGTAATAACCTTCTATCATATTCAACCATTTTTCTAGAGCATCTGCATCTATCTTGCCTTCGAATAAGGGGATATCAAAATTGACTTGTACCTTGAAGGGTATCACACTTGCAAAATGAATTCTTGTTGAAGATGCCTCAACCACCACCATCGGTAGTCTTCGAAGGATCTAGGCAAAGTTTTCCATCATCTCGTTCCTCTGTCGCACGAGGGATTCCTCGAGCAACGTCTTGAAAGGATCTCCGGCTTTGTCATCTCTATGTTCTTCCACCATGGGAGGTCGCTTGGGCTAGAGAGAGTAGTTATCCTCAAGCAAAACTAGCTCGAGAGACAAATCTCTATACTCTGACCTCGTCAGGGACCTGCTTTGAGAAAGGACAAGGAGCAACTTGCTTTGATACCACTGATCCAGATTATTTTGAGAACGACATGAAGACAAAAATATAAACGATATATAACAAGGAAATACATAGAGATAATGTAGAGAACACAAAAATATAGTGAAAACCAGCTTCTATTAATGAACAAGAGAGAAAAACATTGTAGAACACAAATTGGCAGAATGGGGTAGCCTATCTCTAAAAA
This sequence comes from Picea abies, assembly GCA_900067695.1. NCBI lineage: Eukaryota > Viridiplantae > Streptophyta > Pinopsida > Pinales > Pinaceae > Picea > Picea abies. The sequence goes on from CBVK0101172317.1 coordinate 5,374, forward strand.
GAAAGAGATGTTGGCTACGCTTTATTCGCAACAAGCCTTACATCACACTCCATTGCATGGTTAAAGGGCCTCCTTCACCTCAATTATATATGAGAGAGTGAGAGGAGAACAATTCCCATGATGCATGTGGGATAAATTGGACTAAGTTTATAAAATTCCATAGGCATGTTAAACACTAAGACTTCCCAGATGGTAACCCATTCGAGTACTACTCTAGCCTGAGCGTGCTTAGCTGCATAGTTCTAATGGGATCTAGTGCATTAACTCTATGTTGTAGGGATGTACATAAGACCACTAGGAAATCATTACATGATGTCTGTAATTAACAAATGAAGATGACATTCCATTCCATTCCCCATAAAAAAGGGTGAATATCATGGTTTATCAAAACCACAGGTTCAAAATGGTGATTCAGTGGAAAAATTGGATGGCCACCGAGATCCATCTGGATCAACTACTATTAAGTTAGTCTTGTTATAAGGGATTATGATTATACTGCTCATCCAATTCTTTATAATAAGGCTAAATATACTATGAAATTTCAACAATTAATGGTTCATTAAATTAGTAAATATTCTAAAAAATGATAGTAATTAATGACGAATTAAACTATTAAATAAAATATAAATTGATGGAAATTAAAGATAAACACTAGGACTGATCACATGATAACTCCAATGATATAATTGTTTAATACATTCACATGACTAATTACACTAGTAATATATTATGAGCAAAGGAATGAAATCAACCAATTAATGACTAAGAGAGATACTACTAAAATTCAATTGCAATATAAACAATTTCAAATATAACACTATTTGTCATCTCTCCAAAAATAATAATTTATATGCATGCTTTGGTTGTTTCTTGCAGTCATAAATTATCCATTTTTTACTAGTGAATTAAGAAAAAAATTATCCCTACCAAAGTAACCCTGACACTCTCCTTGATAACATCCCTTGATGCATATTTTGATTAGGATGTAAATTCTAACATTCTTGGAAGTGCGACTAGTTTAGGGGTGTCGAGGTACGAAATGAGGGCTTGGAACCCTAAGCCCATCTCTCTTGGTGCCATATCATTCATATGTATGACCTTCACTGGCACCATAAAATTTGGATCATGTATCTATATAATTAGGTCCATGTGCTCCTTGAAATGAGTATATATCATTCTAGCAAACTATTGAGTTACTTTTCCATTATTCAAAAAATTTTGGTATGCATACAAGAACTTCTCTTAAACAAAAGGATAAATACACAAATCATTAAACCTTACAACCTTTAGAATTGTTTTTATCTTTGAGTTGTAACTCAAATAATGATAAGGAAATTTCTTTTGTGATGTGATTTTTAACTTCAACATAAGAATAGTGACCCATCACTATAAATCTCCTCCTATGCATCATGTCAACAAAATATGGGTAGTTGGAAAAACCCCATGATATATCTTAATCAACTTGTTTAGATTCTAAAAAAACATTCTATAGACTCTATCGACTTGCTCCAACAACATCATTTTTTCCAACTTAGGTTGCAATATTTTAGAATGCTCCTCGATCCCATAATTAACGAGGTTAGAAAGAAAATTGTGGAAAATGGGGTCGAATTGTAAATGACAGAAGTGTTCGGTGAAAAATGTATATCACATAAATGTTGTGTGCAACATGTATATCACGGAACATGGGGCATAAGTAAATGACGCTTGGCATGTAGAGCACCATTTATTTTTTGAAAGTATATAACAAACTACAAATTTGTTCACAGTGGAAGAAAAAAATTGGAAGTTTAAATGCATTTTCCATATAGATTGGTGAAAGATAAAAATGTATGAAGACATAAATTTAAAAGGAGATAAAAAAACAGTTTTATTTGAAATATGTAAAAAAATAAAAGTTTGTTACATACTACTGGAAATTTTGAAATGTATATCACGAAAATGTTGTGTGCAACACGTATATTAGGGAACATGGGGCATAAGTAAATGACGCTTGGCATGTAGAGCACCATTTATTTTGAAATATATAAAAAATAAAAGTCTGTTACATATAAAAATTTAAATGCATTTGTCATACAGACTGGTGAAAGATAAAAATGTATGAAGACATAAATTTAAAAGGAGATAAGAAAACAATTTTATTTGAAATATGTCAAAAAATACAAGTTTGTTACATACTACTGGAAATTTTGAAATATACAAAAAAATTAAAGTCTGTTACATATAAATTGAAATTTCAATGCATTTGTCATGTAGAATGGAATTGGGGCTCCTGCAAACCATTAGAGAAATATGTACAAAAAACATGACTATAGAAAGAAGATAGAGTGCAATACCTGAAGAAAAAAAAATTGAAAGGTATAAGTGTTTGGCTACACGTCTCTATTTAAAAAAGTGGAATAATTGGGTTGATAAACAAAGCAGGATGCGATCAGTAGAATTACAGTGAGGGTACATATGAGCCCTTTGGCTATTTTCTTGCGGTTGTCGTTTCATTGATGTCACCGACGACTGCAGTTTCAATGATGTCGTCGACGACTGCTAGAATCCTGGCAACTGCCTGTTGCCTTTTGTCGACGGCCTGCTTCAATTCCCTTTCGAGCCATTCTTCAATGTAGGTTCTCATTGGGGTGGCTTTGATCTCATTCCGGATTTTTATGTTGAAAATATCATTTTCTAATTCCTAGAAGTTGATAGAAAGATTACACAAAGCCTGATGAATTTCCTCATTATGTACTGAATATTTGACTAGCTATTCATCGACGTGAGCTTGATCAAATTGAAGGATGATGTAAAACTTTTCCAGAGACAAGGCCTTAAACATAGAAACCTGTTTATCAAACTCTTGCCTAGTTAAGGGCAAGGAGTTTACGATTAAGTCGGGGTCTTGGAAGTCACTGGTTTTTCAGGCTAAGTTTATTCTTGATAGCCTTGTCAATAATTTATCTTTCTTCGATATGGCTTGTTCACATGACTGAACAATGAGATGCAGGTTCTTTACTTTTTGTTTCCAACATTCATTCAATTGACCGATCTGGTTTTTGGATGGAATATCTTCTCTTCTTTTTGTTTCTATCATATTTTTAACAATGGTGGCAAAAGGAAGGACCATTTTTAAAAATAAATTTTCTTCATCTTTTAACTCCGCTTGCAAATGTTCGAGAAAACTATGTGCCCTGGTTCCAAGGGAAGTGATGGTTTGTGTTGTTTTCCACACCTTGGTAACCAATTCTATTCTTTTCTTGATATTCTTCTCCACATATCCTCTACAGGATGCGAGAAGGGTGGAGGATGCTTTTACGTTGGCTATAAGGGTGGCAGGCATGGCTATTGCCAAAGGATTGACAAGCAATGGCATAGGAATCAAATCCTCTCCAGTTCCTTGACCCAGTCCTTCAGTCTGGCATTCTCAGCCTCGTTGCCTCCAATGTAATCATGAAGTGTTTCTCCGCTCGTGTTTTGAAGTTGACAGAATTGGGACGGACGCATGTTGGCAAGGTCAAGCTCTGAACGAGATTTTTCTTTCTTATTTTTTACATCTTTTTTCTCAATTATCAATTTTTTGGACTGGCTATCAAAAACAACGCTCTAGAACACGAAGGATTCATCTTCGTCAAAATGTTTGGTAATGGATATGTTCATTAGATGGCTATGCTGGATGGCATCTTCGGGCTGATCAAGGTAGCGGAGCATGCTATCCAAATCAGTGTCAAGTTCCATGTTCTCAGTCTGAAATTTTGGCTCTTCCGCCTGCCCCACATTTTTTTTTCTCTTCTTCTCTACTGGAAGCTTGTGCGAACTATCAATTTTAGAGTGAGGAGGGTCGTTATATCCTCCTCCATTTGAAGAACTCTGAGTTTCTTTGTTGTTGTGGTGGGTTGTTGGAGCGATGCTCAAGGATGTCGTACTTTTTGGAGTGATATTTTTCGATTGAACAATCTTTTCACCGGGGCCTTTCCCCCGTTGCATGTTAATTTAGTGCAGCTTTGCACTATGACTAGGTCATCGACATCAGAGGCAGGAGCATTTCCTCCACTGTCTCTATTTTCGGGCAGGTGTTTTTTGAAAAATCAATCCCCAAGGCCAAGTGTTTGTAAATGTTGTCAGAAAATATTATAGGAGTCGAACCCTCTTATGATTTCATCACATTCTAGGTTGGAGATGCTAGAATGCACTGCGAATTCATCAATTTTGTTGGCATTTTTCAACATGAACTCCCCTACTTTCCAAGGCAGAGGAATGAACTATTTTTTTTTCTTCTTTTGCAATAGATGCAACTAGTAGTTGTATTGTCATGCTACTTCTGCAACAAAAATTATGTCTGTAATGTGACATGGAAGGAGAGCAGGTTTTTTCGTGGAGCCAAAAATTCTTATGATAGTGTAATTATCCAAATGTTCGAGTGTCCCCTTCTTGTCCAAAAAACTAGTTACCTGTTCAGATATGTGGGGAGCATCTTCTCCTAACAACAAAACTTTGAAAACAAACACGAAGCCATTAAAAACCTCATAAAAATAGTGGGGAGCCTTGTGCTTCCACAATTCCTAACGCCAGAATGTTATTGGGTCGAATTCCCAGTTGACATTCTTCGACAGAGATAGTTGTGGAAACCAATAGGAATGCACTATCGCAAAAACTAAGTAGGACGATATATAAAATTTCTTTTCCCTTTTGAAGCTTGACAATTGGGAACATATTTCATGGGAAATTAACTTGCCACAATAAAAAATGGCTTGTTCGTTGACTGTGAAATACAAAATATAAAGAACCATCCGAGAAATAGATGTTGTGGACTCATGTCTCGTTATTCTTATAAACAGTCAGGAAATTTCGGGAAATGGATTTCTAAATGAACTAACCTACAAGCTTGTAATATCTTCAGGAACTAGAAGTGGGTTTTCCAATAAATGGGGCAAGAGGTCCAACCCGTTATTATTCTTTGCTAGGAACTATTTTCAATCTTCTCCTCTGAACGTCAATGTTGGCTCCAACAATATTAGCATCTGGCGGAAGACCTGAGGTGACAAAGAAACAAAAGAGTGGTCCCGCAGTGGAATAATTCTTTTGTCTGAAATAAATAATTTATCGACACATCAAGACACCAGGTCCTTAAAGTCATAAACCTCAGGGACACAGCCTGCACGAGTAATCCCAGAGGTCCAAATTACTTTTCTCTCCACATAATTGTTGTTGAGTTGATGCCATAGGTTTATGAGAATGTTCGTTTTCTCTAGATGATGGTTGAAATGAATAGTTAGAGTCGATAATGTAACTCTCCACTAAATCTTGGTTAAATGATTTTGAATGGGAAAGATCCTCGAGCCTTTCTTTAATTAATGACAATTTTTATGGGTGGTGCATGATGAAATGTTAGCAGTAAAGCTTACTTATTGCATATTTAGAAATGCGAAGGTGACGGGTACGACGAAGAGATATTGTACAATTGAATTACATAAAATTATCAAAGGATGTTAAATCACTTATTTTTAAAAAAATGAAGGAAACAAAATAAAGTTTTTTAAAATTCTATCACCGCAACCATAACAACGACCAATGAGAAATACATAGTAAACATGTAATTTTATAAAGTATGGAGATGAGACTTTATAGAGCATGTATGGATCCTTCATTCCATACTTAGCCCCTTTTTGGATCTCGGGTTCTCGGGCTGGCGGGATCAAAATTGAGCCTCTATTGTTTTATGTCGTACAAATAGTACCCTTGGTTCCGTGATATACAAATTGAAAATCGGACTTGCAGGCTCTCTAGCTCAACATTGCACTTCTATTGTCCTATGTCCTCCAAACAACACTTGGACTTCCACGACATACAAATTGACAAAAGGACTCCAGGACTGGCGGACTCAAGATTTTGATTGTATACTGATGGTCATCTTATCTAACATTATCTAAAAACATTATTTTCAAATACTAAATTATTATTATTAAATATTGATATTGTACAATTGAATTACATAAAATTATCAAAGGATGTTAAATCACTTATTTTTAAAAAAATGAAGGAAACAAAAGAATTTTTTTTTAAATTCTAAGACCTCAAGCATAACAACGACCAATTTGAATTTTAAGGGTCTCTTGTTGATATGATAACACAATTTCACTTCGCACAATATATATTCATTGATTTCAAATTATTCCAGGAGATTAATTTTACTAAGTTCATCGATTAAGAAAAAAATGCTAAAACAACGATGAATTTGAATTTTAAGGGCCTCTTGTTGATATGATAGCACAATTTCACTTCCCACGGTATATATTCGTTGATTTCAAATTATTCCAGAAGATTAATTTTACCACATTCATCGATTAAGGAAAAATGCTAAAACAAGCCACATATTGCATTTGCATCACAGCGCCATAAAAATTATCAGGTGGATTTGCGGGCTAGCTGGCTAAAAAATTCAATTCTATTGTTCTGTTTCCTCCAAACAACAGTCGGACTTTCGCGATATAAAAATTGACAGACGAAGCACACAACCAAGAACCAAAGACACTTCAAACAGGCCACAAGAAAGTTCTCATAAGGTTCCATAGAGAAGGGCGCATCGACAATTGCATCAAACAATTTGATATACAAAGAAAAGACGTCGTTGCATTCGTTTTCTCTTGCATCTGGTATATGTTCTCAGTAGAAAATAACTGGGGCCATGGGATATATGGGGTTTGCTACCATGCTTCTCATTTTATGGACTGAACAATCCAATGCGCATGCAATCCCAGGTAGTCGAGCCTGATGAACATTCATCTGGATGTTGAAGAATTATTACAGAGACATATGAGGCATTTTTGATTCCTGCCAAAGTTTGATTTTTTTTTTCCCTTCTTCAACCGATATGAAAAATTGCATTGTCCTCATTTAAGATGAATTTCTTGTGTATCCGAATTCCGCAGCATGTAGACACTCCTTGCCTTTTTCTGTAGATGCGTTTCATACGACAATTCTACCAACTTAGGAAGCACATTTTGTAACAGAGGTTGTCTAACCATACAATGCATGGTTGTGTTTCCCACGGTTCGGATGGAAGCATTGACGCAATCCCATATATATATGGACATATTTCACCACATTGCAGATAATCAATCATATCATCACTTATCAAAGCGGAGGCAGAAGCAGGAGAGTTGCATTTCGCACATACAGGTTCAAAGGGGGTCGAGTACACATTGGTTGCAACTAAAACACCTTCAACCTGGGAACATGAGTATATGAATTAATACATTGAACAATATAATACACAACTGCACCCCCCCTCCCCTTAAGAAAAATAAAATAAAATAAAACATGTCATCGAAATTTGTTGAAGGCTATTTTTATAAGCAAAGTGAGGATGATGTTGTGGATGTATATGCACAATAGTTGTAGAGCTAGCTAGTTTCTTCAGATCTTGTACTATATCTGCTCACAACTCTGTTACAAACGTTGTCTGTGTTGTCCAAAAGATCCTTTCTCTAACACCCCTTTTCTTTGTTATATTTTTGAAGAGCATAAGTGGAATCTTCCCTTTATGCAATTGTCGCTCCAATGACGAAATTTTTTTTGAATATGTATCAAACAATTGTATTGGCAACATGGAACAGTGAAATATTTGTGTAACTTACCCGAGATACAAGCATATGCAAAAGCAACGGACAAAATTGATATGAAAAGCGGTACCATTGCCTTGTCGTTGTTCGACTCTCTATCCTTTATATGAAGAATGTGTTGCGAGCCAAGTTTTCTTGCCAGTGTGACAGTTGCGCCAATCGTTCCGATTGGGTAAATATCAGTGCTCTGTGCAAGTTGGCCGATAGTCGAGTCCGGGACGAAGCGATATTTTGAACAAACAACATAATTTTTTTCCAAAATACTTGTTTCATTGAGAAAAATAATTCGATCACAATCACCACGGTCATATACTATTTTGGGAAATATATTAAAATTTGTAATGGATATCCCATTACCCGGCAATATCTTTTCTGCATGTTTTTGGACAAGTTGTGGAGGAATAGTTAGTGTCACTGTCATCATGGCCTCCTTGTCTACCATGTGAGCACGCATAATGCATCTAGTTTTGTTTGCCTTTTCCAAGTAGGTGCTATAGATGACCATTATGTCTCCGATGAACACTTGTCCAGTTCGATAGTTGTTCAAGCCCTCTATTCATAGTACTTTTGATGCTACAACTCTAGACCCGGTGACAACTCTAGTGCATTTTTTTTTTTTTTTTT
>CBVK0101172320.1:0-20792 GCA_900067695.1 Picea abies
TTGTGACTGGAGTTCAGACGTGTGCTCTTCCGGTCTGCTGAGGAGCTAATAGTAATTGTTAGATTGTATATAAGAGTTAGAGTATTTTATAATTAGTTTTAGTTTATTTTGTAATTTGTTTTAATTAGATTAGCAGGTCAGTTTCTTTTATTAGTTTTACTTAGTGTTAATTTGTTTAGATTAGTTAGCTCAGATCGTTTCTCTCTTTGGTTTTCTTAAAATACCTTAGAGCGGCCAACGGAGCCGTTAAACTTGTCAGGGTGGTCCATTCCAAACGACTTGGGTTATTTAGACAACCCCGGACCGGTTCCACTCTCTCAGTTGACGGACAAACATTTTCGCCTGTCAACAAATGGCGCTAGAAGGAGGGCCTGAACTTAATTAATGTCACGAGGTGGTTGCAAGACTCCTCCCCCACCTAATCGCACACCCATAGTGACTAGAAGCCGTTCACAAGATAATATCCCCCCTCAAACAACAACTACTTCAACCGAAGATCCACAGATCACAGTTGAGCCAACAACCCCTAATCCTACAGGTGGTGATCCTCAAGAGATCGTTCAACAATCTCTTATCGGAACACATAGTGCCTTAGCAAGTCTTAGGCGACCAAACCGCTCGTGGGGTCAACCTTTAGACTTCTCCGATATCAGAGAACAATTAGGTGACATAAACCTCACTGTGAATCCTACAGATCCAAACAAAAATCCTGCTGCAGGAGGATCTGGGATACCTCCTTCACCACCTCCCTCATCTCCTTCCTCTTCTGGAGGAGATTCCTCTTCTGACAAAGGTAAACCACCTTCTCAGCCTTCTACACCCACTTCCCCAATGGCAAATCAGAACAACCCTGCTAGACCCTGGTTGGACCAGGATGCTGTAGCTGTACCTGGAACCCAACACCCTTTACCTAAGAACCTGGAAAAATGGCTCCCTAAGTTTGATCCTGATTCAAAACAGATAGCTGAAGACCATATCAAAAAATTTATGTTATCCATCAGACTCCGTAATGTTGAACATGAAGATGTTGTCTGTAGGTTGTTCCCTTACACCTTTGAGGGTAATGCGTCCACTTGGTACTTTGCCCAACAACCCCATACCATAGTGTCTTGGGAAAAGTTTGAGTCATGTTTTTTGGAAAAATTCGGAGATGGCAAACCTCTGGAAGTCTTAGTCATGGATCTTTCAAGTTTAAAAATGAACTCAAAAGAAAAAGTTAAAGATTTTAATCAAAGATTTTTAACCCTTAAAAATAGAATCCCCACAGACTCTATGCCTGCTGAGAGTCTTGTAATAGCTTACTACACTAAAGCTCTACATCAAAGTATAGCTATTTGGGTGAAAAGATCTAAAAAGGCCACGTTGTTAGAAGCCTTTGAAGAGGCTACTCAGATTGAAAAAGACATACTTAGCCTTAAGGACTCTTCTAGCAACGAAACTGAGACTGTTCCTTCTTCCAAGAAGAAGATTGAAATTCTTCCCAGACCTACACAAAACAAAACACAACCTGAAAACTCTGATTTGGAAAATTTAACCAAAGTTGTACAAAAGTTATCTAATCAAGTTATAGATTAAAAAGGTCGACTGAAGAAGCTTCTTTGAGTAAAGGACCCTACAAACCCCCTTTCCGAAAGCCTTTTCAAACCAACCGGCCTAACCCAAATCCCGAAGGCAATGTGCTCTCCAGACAATTCTAGGAGCCCAGGATGACTTCATCCCTCCTGATATTCCTCAAGAAGAAATCGAGCAGGAAATAACTCAAGAAGAAGAGTCTTCTCCAAACATCTTTGGACACCTCTCAGATAGTATCTTCCAAGCGAACTTCGATACTGTTCACCCTTACAACACTAGGAGCAAGACAACAAACAAACCTTCTGCCGAGAACACTACAACTTCACTTCCAAAGCCATCTAAATCAGTAGAAATTAAACAGAGTAATGCTAGCCCTAAATTAGATTATGATGTTGTTGAAGATCTTAAAAAATTACGAGCTAACATTTCTATTTATGAGTTGTTGAAATTTCCATTTTTGTTACATAAAATGTTGCAAAATATTTCAGACAATGGCAAGAATGGTAATTCCAATGGTAACAAGGATGTGCAAAGCAAAGTCCCGCAGCAGACTTCCACAAAAACTAATCCTGATCCTCAAGATAAAGGAAGCCTTTCTACACCTCCTTTAAATAATGTAAATAATGTAAATAACACAAGTAATGTAGATAAAGTAGCATTAGAAAACACGAGTAAGAAACCACAACCTACTACTCTAAATACTCGCAAGAATGTACCTCCTTTTCTGTTAACTTTTGAAATCTTCAACATAAATGTGCATAATTGTATGGTTGACTCAGGAGCATCATCAAATGTGATGCCTTGGTCAGTCTTCCAAAAGATTAATGCCGAAGTCGAGCCATCTTCTTTGAAAATCATACAACTTGATCGAATAGATGTTAAAGTTATAGGCAAACTAAAAAATGTATTGATTAGATTATCGTCTAACCCAAAAGTTCATCAGGTTATTGATATAATTGTGGTAGATATTCCAGAAGTGTATGGTTTGTTTTTGAGCAGGGACTGGTCGGAGTAGCTACATGGTTACTTCGCAACGGACTGGTCTCACTTATGGCTTCCAGAAAACGGTAAGACCAACAAGATCAGAGTGAATCATGAGCATTACCTCAAGTTCATGGTAACAGACTTGAATGACCCAAATGAACCATATACACCTCCGGCCGATTCACCTGAAGTCCAAGGGATGGACACCTACTTCGGAAATTTCATGGCTGAAGTCTCACCTATCAACAATCTGCGATAGCAGTCTGAGATCCTAACATGTACACAACCAACAGCTTCTATCCAACAATCCAGTGAACCCGATGAAAATCAAATTTGGTCTCTATATTTCGATGGTTCCAAGTCTAAAGAAGGAGCTGGTGCAGGCTGCATCATCATCGATCCTGTAGGTAACAAAACATTATTGGCTTGTAGGCTAGAATTTGAATGTACTAACAATATTGCAGAATATGAGGCTTTACTGCAAGGTCTCAGAAAAGCCTTGGACATGCACATTCAAAATCTAGTTGTATTCGACGACTCTGAGATAGTGGTTAGGCAGGTGAGAGATTCTATACACTGTCTTTCCCCGCATCTCAAATGTTACCAGTCTGAGGTATGGAATTTAATGAACAAATTTTCTACTTTTAATATAAATTCCATTCCTAGATCAAATAATGTTGAAGCATATCTTCTAGCTAATTTTGCCTCTAAACTTCTTCCTGCAGAAGGCTTATCCCCAAACGCATTCTCCGTGGAGCTATTGTTTCGACCATCTGTTCCAGACAATATCACAAACTGGAGAGTATTTGACGATGATCAGCAAATCATTAAATTTCTACACATGGAAGAAACCTTTCAAGGCGCTGTGATAGATGAACAAACACACGACGACAATTTGCATGACTTTACGGTAATACCTGATCCGAAATCTCCTGAAGCTCTATCAGACATGGTAAATTTCATACCCAAATCTGTTGTTAGACTAGAAAAGTTTTATGATTTTGAAGATAAATTTAAAAAGATGGTCAATTGCAAAACCAATAGTTCCTCATTGTCTTATGAAAAAGTCAACTTAGGGACTAATGAAAATCCTCAGTGTATCAACTTAGGCTTGGGATGTTCTAGACAAGAAAAATATGCTTTTGTTCAATTATTCAAAGAATTCAAGGATGTCTTTGCATGGACTTATGATGATCTTAAGACATTCGATCCTAACATTATATAGCATGTTATCCCAATGAAACCCCAACCTTACCCTTCCAACAAAAACTGAGGAAAATGCATCCTAAACTAGAACCGACCGTACAAAAAGAATTGAATAAACTCCTAAGTGCTAAAATAATTTTTCCTGTTAGACACACCCAATGGGTATCCAACCTCGTCCCAGTGCGGAAGAAAAATGGAGAAATTTGACTTTGTGTCGATTTTCGGAACCTCAACAAAGCGTCTGATAAAGATAATTATCCCGTCCCTCCCATGGAACAGATTCTTCAACAAGTATATGGTTCCAAGAGGCTATCCTTACTAGATGGTTTCTCTAGATACAACCAAGTCTTGATGTCTCCGTCAGACCAATTAAAAACTACCTTCTGTACCCCGTGGGGCACTTATGCTTATCGCAAAATGCCCTTTGGATTGATTAATGCTAGTGCTACCTTTCAGAGAGCAATGGACATTGATTTTAGAGGCTTAATCAATCATTTTGTAGTAGTCTACTTAGATGATGTGACCGTTTATTCTAAAAACAAAGACGATCATCTAGCTCACTTACGAGACGTTCTGCTACGATGTCATAAATACGACATCTCCTTGAATCCCAAGAAGTCCATCTTCGCAGTAGAACAGGGTAAATTACTAGGATTCATTGTGTCTAGTGATGGAATGATTATTGACCCCGAGAGGACCCAAGTCATCGCTAAACTTCCTCCACCTACCTCCAAAAAATCCATGCAGTCCTTCCTAGGCCAGATCAATTTCGTGAGAATATTTGTCCCAAGTTTCTCCGAAATGGTCAGGCCTCTCCAGAACTTGATTAAGAAGGACACCTAATATCGTTGGGGATCCACAGAAAACCAAGCTTTCAACGATATAAATAAGGCCATAGTGGATGCTCCGTCTCTCATGAGCCCTGATTTCTCTCAAGACTTTACACTCTATACTTTTGCCTCTGATCGTTCCTATGCTGCAGTCCTAACTCAGAAGAATGTCGAGAACAACGAAGTACCCATCGCCTTTATGAGCTCTGCTTTCAAAGGTGCTGAACTTAACTACCCAGCAGTTGATCGTCAAGCCTACACTGTCTTCAAGGCAGTTAAGCATTTCCAGTCTTATCTTTTGAAGTCAAGAACGAAGGTCATTGTCCCTTACCCTGCCGTTAGGAATTTGTTAGTGCAAAAGGAGTTAGGAGAGAAAAGAGCCAACTGGGTCACCTCCTTGCAGGAGTATGACTTAGAGATCATGCCAGCTCAGATCGTGAGAGGCCAAGGGTTGTGTAAGTTGGTAGTTGATTTAGAAACCAAACAACAAGAAGATAGTGATACGTTAGATCTAGAACAACACGATCATAATTTGATTTGTTGCACACAGAACCTCGTGAGTCCCTGGTACGATGATATTAGACACTGTCATCAACATGGATCAGCACCCCGTCACCTTGACCCAGCCAAAAGAAGAGCGTTGAGACTAAGGTCTGCCTCCTTTCATCTAGTTAATGGTATATTGTTTCGTCAGAATTTTGACGGCGTACTGATGCGTTGTCTTGAAAAGGACGAAGCAGAAAAAGTCTTCCTTGAGTTGCATGTAGGAGAAGCTGGTGGTCACTTCGGTGGCGACACCACTGCTCATAAGGTTTTAAGAGCTGGTTATTACTGGCCAACGCTTTTTAGAGACACCCATGCCTTGTGCCATAAATGTATCATTTGTCAGAAAGCATCAGGGCGGTTGCAAAAACCAGCCTTCCCCTTGCAACCCATCACAGTTGATTCTCCTTTCCAGCAATGGGGCCTTGATATCATTGGTCCTATTAACCCCCCATCCTCACAATAGCACAAGTATATTGTGACAACCACTGATTACTTTACTCGATGGTCTGAAGCCGCCGCGCTAAGAACTGTTAACACAAGTCAGGTGATCGCTTTTCTAAACTCGAATATCATCACTCGTTTTGGTATCCCTGATTGTCTAGTCTTTGATAACGCTTCATACTTTTCTTCTCTTGAGATGAGTGAGTTCGCCTTAGAGAAAGGAATAAAGTTGAAGTATTCCGCTAGTTATTATCCTCAGGGTAACGGCTTAGCAGAATCAACAAACAAGAACTTGATCAAAATTATCAAGAGAATTGTGGCTGAAAATCACAAGAACCGGCACAACGCACTGCTTAATGCGCTGTGGGCTGATAGAGTAACACCCAAAGCTGCTATAGGTAATTCCCCCTTTTTTCTCGTTTATGGCAGAGAAGCCATTTTTCCACCTCATATTCTTCTTCCTTCACTTCAATTGTCACAAAAAGTTCAAGAAGAAGATTGTCCCCTTTAGAAAGCCGTATTAACGCTTTGATGAAGTTAGAAGAAGTAAGAAACCAAGCTAAGCATAAACTAGACCAACATCAACAACTGATTAAAAGCTAGTTCGATTCTAACTCTACTTCTGATAGGAAATTTGAAGAAGGCGATCTCGTCTTAAAGTGGGACAAACCACACGAAGGGAAGGGTGAACATACCAAGTTTCAAAATTTGTGGCTTGGGCCATTTTTGATTGCTGAAAAGTTGGGTCCTAGTTCCTTTCGATTGCAGAATCTTGAGAGGCAGCTTGACACCTATCCGGTGAATGGCCAAGCCCTGAAAAGATACTTTGCTTGATTCCTGCCCTTGTATATTATGTAAATATTTCTTTTGTTTGCATTCTTTTCATTTGTTTCTTGTTTTGATTTTGATTTGATTGAACCAATTTTGTGTGTTTTATGAAATGTATGCATGCCTGTACATTGAGCCATTCAGACAAAGACCATGAGAAAATCTCTTCATTGAAATAACTTCTGAAAGATTGTACGAACATCAATGATATATTGTTAAAAAATAATATTCATGTTGGAAAATTTTGTTTGAAAGAAGTTTACTAATTTCAATCTCTGAGTGAAGTTTGTCATGATCATTTTTATCTTTTTACGCTGTCCCTTTTCCGTAAAGGAATGACTCAAAAGGATGTCTCCCCATCATAGCAAGTTGTTTTAGAAATAAAACATTTTTGGAGCTGAATAAAGGACAGTACTAAAAAATTCTGATGAGGTCTGAAAAAATATGATAAGCTATCAAGATTTTTCAGCGTCACCCCGCTCAGCTATCCACAAAACAAAATAAAAATAAAGAGCCGTGGGAAGTGTTTGTAAACCCGCCGGGATACTGAACAGGTCCGCTGGCAGCGGGTAAATGCAAGAATGGCTCCAAGACAACTTCGCCGGGGTACTGAACAGGCCTGCTGGTAGCGAAGCAATGTCGGGTAAATAAAAATATGTAAAAATTATAAGAAACCTCTTAAAAAAGTCCTTTACTCTAATCTAGAACTTCTTGAAAGGATACGGACCTCCGAGTGGGTTAAATGGAAACCTTGTCGAGGCTATGGACGTCTGCTGGCAGCAGTGACCATGCCAACAGTATTGAAGATTTTATCATTAACATCGTGGCTTGCTGATCTTAAGACTATTATTAGTTTGCATCTTTTAAAACATCGCTGGAAAAGATAGTAAATGGTGATGTTTGTACGATTTTCTGGTTGTTGTTTTTGAGTTGAATTTTTCTTTTCTGTCCTAATCTAAATTTATTTCTTTCGACAGAGATAACTACTTCTCCCAGTGTGTCACCATTGTTGGCAGCCAATTCAATTTTTTCAATTGCCCTTAAAGATGCCTACACCTATGTCTCTTGAACTTCAAATTTCTGTCGCATCTTGCAAACAGAAAACATTTTTATTTCATGCGACATTTGCAATTGGTTTCGATTTATTTTTTCACGAATGAAAGCATGAAAACTCCTCCATTGTTATGTGGATTGTCATGATCTGCTCATTGATATGCTGATTGGTACTTACCTTTGGTTTATTTTCAAAACTATGTCCATTTGCCTATTATCGCTCTAATCGCGCAACTTGACTTTGATTTAATTGATAAGGCTTTGAGCATGCAAATTTATGATTTATACTTGATTATATAAGGGTCATGGTGGATTAAAGGTTTTTATATAATGTGATCCTTATGATTTTAAAAGCTTTTGGCTTAATCGATTTTGTCTATTGTCACCTTGTTTTGAAAAACTTTGATCAAAACATTGGATTATCTAACAAGCGCATGAGTTTTATTTCATGTTGAATGGCAATGTTTGAGATTTTACATAGGCGCTTTGATTAAACTTTTGGATTTTGCAATGACATTGGTTTGAATTATTACAGGCGCATATTTAAACTATGGGTTTGTTTTTACGTTGAACGATCGTGGTTTCAAACTATACATTGGAACATTGATATAATTGTCCGCCGTTTAAACCTTGGGTTGGACGAATAATGTTAATGTTGGTTATGATTGATTGAACAGGGATGGTACTATGCCATTAATGTTTTGCATGGTGGTGATAATCCCACCACCCTCGCACGAATACATTGATTCTTTCCCCTTTGCGCGCTTGCAGCTGTTAGCCATAACGATTTCTGCCCCTGTGTATTGTATTGTTCAAACCCTACCATGCACACAAGCCATGGCTCCAGTCGTAAGGGCCGAGCCCAACGGTTTCCAAGCATTGCTTATGTTCGATGGCGCTTATAGCGACCTAGAGGAATTTGGATGGCTCCCGTTCATACGAAGATTTGATGGTTACAACCCTAACGTGGCTCGGCAATTTTCGTTAACCTTCGATTTTACAACCCTAACGTGGCTCGGCAATTTTCGTTAACCTTCGATGGCTGCCGAGCCAAGGTTGGGGATGTGCAGCTGGAAATTAATGAGCAATTTCTTAGTTTGGCTACCAGTCTGCCTGCTACTGGACAAAAGTGGTCGAAAAATTGCAAGGTGAAAGATGTCCCGTGGACATTGTTCTTCCGATCTCGGATGGTGAACTCCTGTGACAAAGGATTGCCCGCAAATATGCTAAAACAATGATGGCATGACCTGCTAATGATAATCAAGCAGTTCATTACTTGCGAGGGCAGGTATGGGTTTGTTTTCTTGTTTCATCTTCGTCTATTGATGGTTTTTATAGGCTACGAGCTTAATATGCCTCACTACCTGCATAGGAGTCTGTTTAAGATGGCTAAAAGGTACAAACGCAACCACGCCAATACCAGCCTCTTCCATTATGGGTTAATTAAAATGCTTATGGTTTATGAGTTGGGGTTACGTCATGACTGTTGGAGTGATTTTCTCGGTCGTAATGGCTTTGAAGACTCAAGCCCACCACAGGTTGATAAACCTTTGGTAACTGAAGGCAAGTCGATACAACCTGTGCCTTATAATGCTCTCTTACCCAAACCCCTACTCGATTCACCTATGGACCTACCCAATTCTATGACCCAACATATGGAAATTCCTAAACCCATGGCCAAAAAGCCTAAAGATAAAATTGGTGTAAATTCTAAAGGCAAGAAAAATGCCCA
This sequence comes from Picea abies, assembly GCA_900067695.1. Classification (NCBI taxonomy): domain Eukaryota; kingdom Viridiplantae; phylum Streptophyta; class Pinopsida; order Pinales; family Pinaceae; genus Picea; species Picea abies. The sequence continues at coordinate 9,193 of CBVK0101172320.1, forward strand.
GTTAATCTCTCGCATGGCAAGAAATAAACCGAGACCCCCTATCAACCCGGAACCTATCATAGTCAGTGAAGATTCTGATTCAGAGATCGAATGCTACCTAGCAAGAAAATATACCTATTCTGAAGGCCTGTGTGACAAACCCTCATACGACTTTGTCAAAAACCTACCACCTTGTTTGCGGAATGATCCCAATTTTCTAGGCATTGAAATGCCTCGTGGAACCTTCGGTGACTCGTCGAAACCCTCTCCTGCTCAACCAGCTACTCCACCGTGCGATCAGTGTGGCTTATGGTTGGAAAGATACTACCTAGATGTGCCAATGTTGCAATCCAGAATTCATGCTCTGGAGAATCAAGTGGCAAAACTCACCAGTCATAATGTGAAGGTGCAACCCACTGACAAGAGACAACGAACAACAGGTTCAATTCTATTCAAGAACGTCGAGTCGGCTACAACAATTGTCAATTCGAAATTGGCATAGCTCGAGCAACCTCGCTGGTATGATTGTCCCCTGTTTATATGTGACACATTCATAAGCTCTGTTTACGGCGTGGATTGGTGATGACACATAAGCATGCATTGCTGTATATAATTTCATTTTGATAAATCGAATTTTGTTATCGTTTTAGTTTTGATTTGATCCTATTAATCATAATGTGGATTTGATTGTTTTAAATTGATTGCAATTGAATGTTCTGTTGCATCTATTATAGACACAAACTATTTTTCATTTCAAATTTTGAAACACGATTTATGTTTTGATCCAAATTTGTTATGATGCACATAATGGGTAAACGATGGTTATCTGTTACAATTTTGTTTACGTATGATTTTGACCAGCTCGGATGCGGTTTGGATTATGTTTAAAAAAGGTTTTGTTTTATATTTACCCAAATCGTGAATTGATTCAAATCGTAACAGTCATGCAAGTCCCAGCCAGTCAATTCATTGTGACCCGTCGATCCTGTTCTCTTTTGAATGGAAATGACAATGGATATTTGGTTTCAAATGGATTTGTAAAATGGAAATGATCATGCCCAGGATGACGAGTTGTTCTATATTTGATTCAAACCCGATTTTATTTGATTGCTACCCAGCTCATGGTTATCAATGCTGATTGAATTTTGACTGTGTAACGCCCAACAATCTAAATCTACGGAAAAGATGGTTAATACTGTTATGCACTTTTCATTTTGACTGTATCGTAACAACGTTTCCATATCGGTATTTGATTGAAACGACATGAACTTTATGTATATTGTTATAGCTGTAACAAATCTATTTTGTGTTCAATTGTATCGATTATAATTATGTTGTGGCATATCATATCTTATATGATTACGATTCTGTTTGATTATGGTTGTATTGATTATGATTACATCGTATCATTATACGATTTGATTCACTGCTTAATTTCGTTTTATACGAAACAGGCCTGTCAAGATTTGACCATGTTTTATGGTAACTGAAAACAGAGCATTCTTTACTCTGTTTTGATTGCATTCATTTTGATATTGTTTAATTTGAATGATAGTTTCAATTGAATCATTGGTAATTCATTTTTTTTGATGATTAATAAAAGAAGATTGGATTTGATTTTATTTGATTGCTATCTGGTCTTGTATGCTATTCTTGACTAGCTACAGAATCAGAAGATTCTGTAGCTAAGTTTGTGGAATAAATTTTTTATTGTTTTCTTAATGAAATATCTTTCGAATTGGATATTTGTGTTCTATTGCAATAAATTCGAATTGGCAGTAGATATGATGAGCAGTTAGGGGATGTTTCAAAGATTTCACTTGCATTTTATTTTCTTAGTTTAGAAGATTTTGGGGATTTTTCCTAGATTATGTAATACATTTTGATATTATCCACAAGGAAGTTTTACCTTGTGAGGAGACTTATAAATACTTATGATTTTTGTAATAATCATCATCCTCATTCGTGGGAGAACAAGGATATGGAGTTCTGATGCAGACTGGAGAAGAATTGATGTTTTGTCACAACTTTAGCTTCTCAATATATCAACATTTTGTTTCATGTTTTGTATATCACTTTGTTTGTGGTTTATGACTACTTTAGCTATCTAAATCATATGCAAATGATATAATTTTATTACTGTTATCCATATCTTGTCTCTTCCAAATAGATAAAAGACATAACGATTGTTAATTCAGTTTGTGAACGACAGGTTTATCTTCTTCATAAATTGAATTGTTATATATAAGTCCTTGCATAACAGGTTTCCCTTATTGCAGGAATTTATAATCATAAGATTGTTATGATTTTCTTTTATGTCTTGTTTGTCCTGTAAAACACTTCAAGAAGAAGCACAACCAATCATTTACGAAAAGCTTACGGACCAACCGGTGCGAGTTTTCTCCTCCGACTAGCTTAGAAGTTATCACACACAGGGCAGACTTGGAGCGTTTCCAGGTCAATTAGTTTGTTGTTTACTGTTTTCATTAAGTAGTTTAATTTAAATATAATCTTAATTGGATTTATATTAGATTGTTTAATTTCAGTAAATATATTAGATCGTTTAATTTCAGTAATGTTTATTTCTTTTTCATAAAAATAAAAAAATCAAAAAGGAGATTCTTGGCTGTCTTAGGGCAGAAAATACATGAGTTTTGCAGGTTTTAATTAAATCTGTAGGTTGTTTATAGTGTACGTTTGTGAATAAGTGATATTACAGCAGGTAATTAGATAGTTGATTTGAGTTATTATAATAGTAATTTTTATATTGTATATAAGAGTTAGAGTATTTTATAATTAGTTTTAGTTTATTTTGTAATTTGTTTTAATTAGATTAGCAGGTCAGTTTCTTTTATTTAGTTTGTTTTATTAGTTTTACTTAGTGTTAGTTTGTTTAGATTACTTAGCTCAGATCGTTTCTCTCTTTGGTTTTCTTAAAAGACCTTAGAGCGGCCAACGGAGCCGTTAAACTCGTCAGGGTGGTCCATTCCAAACGGCTTGGGTTATTTAGACAACCCCAGACTGGTTCCACTCTCTTAGTTGACGGATGGACATTTTCGCCCGTCAACAAAACGATAAATGGTGAAAACAACAGACTGTACGAGAACTTAAGCGCAAGAAGATGTGAGCAGGAAGACACTGATGCATGCAGAGTAGACCAGTGTAGAAGAATAGTGATGAGACTCATAAGCCATTGATAAATATTGTATCACTGTAATAAATTCCAGCAAGCAAATATTTATATCTCAGGGTGGTAGGTTGGTTCTAGGTGTTGTCACAGTAAATTGTCAAGGGCCGCAGGTCACAACCATGAGAACAAACTAACACTTAGAGTGGTCTAATATGGACTCAAATCAAGCGAGCGAGCAAGTTCAGTTTTCAATGGAGGAGATTCCATTCAAAGTTCAGATTAGTGGCTCACGAGATTTCGGGAGTCCAAAAATGCACGAAGTATAGCGCCCGAAGTCCCAAAGTGGCCAAAGTCCTGAAGAGGATCTCGACCGTCCGATTCTGGAGGCCATGCATCGTCAAATCCTTAACTTCGAAGGATTTTCTTGGGGCAAATAAAGTTTGAATTTTTAGAAGTCTGAAGCCCGAATCATGAAGCAGATCTCGATCGTCGATTTGAAAAGGGAATATCTGATCCATTGATCTGAAGAGGGTAGAGATTAGTCATTGATCATAAATCCTCACCCAAAATCACAAGATTGATGGCCATAGTCCATTGCGGGGATGGGATGTGCTTGGGAAATAATTTTCTTGAGCGATCCCGCAATTGAAACCATGGTTTGGAAAAAGTAATACATGGAAAAAGGTGGTGGATTGCGGGCTCAAAAACGGTGTGAACCCAAACCACCTTTGAGTGGCCCCACAATCACGTGTTTATATGGCATCCTATCCTAGAGCAGCGTGTGGATGACCCCTTGGAATTAAACCATGTTTAAATCTCGATGTAGGTCATTACTGAGAGTGAGAGAGGTGGTTGACAACTCATCTCACCACATAAATGGAAATCATGTTGAGAACAATCGTGAGTTCAGATTATCAATCTGAAGCTTCCTTCCGGACAAATTTTCATGCAAAGAATATAACTAAGGCTAGCTTGCACCTGACATGAGAAGGCTTGCATAGTCTGAGAGATCAGGCATCGACTAAAATATTTGAACGGAGTGGTCCAATCACGCCCCTAGTAGTTGCAGCAGTTCTAAGTATATATAGGCAGTTTTAGTATTTTGTTAAGGTGGATGGTTAAGCTAAGCTCCCTTATTGTAAACTTTTGATGAAGAACATTGGTTCTCTAGTTATGTATTTGTTTTTGAGATATCTTGTTTAATGAAAGTCAACTTCTTCTCCATCTTAGTTGCCTCTAATACTGAGAGAGTTCATGTTTGATTGATTCACATAGATTGTTGTAACTGTATTATGATAAATATTTGATTATAGTATTGTTATGATTTCTTTCAACTTCCTACAAATTTGAATCCAAGAGGACCTTGTGTTTAAGTTTTTCCTCCTTAGGCTGCTAGAAAATATGATGTTCATTGTGGACCTCTATGCCTTTCTCACTAAATATTCCTCCTATTCTCCCTTACTCCAACTTATTGATTGAATTTAACCAAGACCTCACCTACAGGTGCATACCAGTCCGATTTTCTGAGTTAAAACGATATCATCTTGAGTTTTCGCCCATTTGACCTCTCTAAAACCAACATGTGACATAAAAATCTGATGGGTACTGGAATTACCTCCAATGCAATTTGGAGGTGACTTATAGTGCTAACATTTCTGACACTGTTTCCTGGGAACGAATTGAAGACTTTTCCCTGGGTATAACGACAACGAGCTTCTAATTCTAAAGGTGCATCAGATATCAGAACCATTGAAGATTGCATTTGCACCTGGCGACTCCACTATGTTGAATCCACTATTTCGGTTATGGTTGCATCTAGCACACCCAAGATGACCCATAGAACTTTTTCGAGAAGTCTTTTAGCAACTTATTTCTCATCTTGAAAGTTCCCTGGGAGATTGACAATGATTAGATCTGGTATTTGATGGTGAACAAAGACCAGACATATTCAGACTACATATCATTCACCTGACGACTCTATGATTAAAGTATCAATTGGTGACTCCATTGGTTCAAAATGGAAAGAATCTTGGCTCGGAGGTATGCTCCTTTTAATTTCTCCTCTATTCCTAGTTTTCCTAATGTTGTTCCTACTCCAAATGAATGGGGCGATTATTTGCCCATATTTAGAGAGCATAAAGAGGAAAACCCTGCTCAACATCTCCTTGAGTTTCATGATCTCATGCATCAATGGGAAAAACATCATGAGGATGTATTATTAAATGTGTTCATGATCTCATTAGAGGAGATTCTCGCAATTGGTACCACTCCTTACCCCTTGCTAGCATCTCCTCCCTGGAGCAGTTTCATGTGGATTTCAATGGGCATTGTCAAAAGTTTTATTCCTATGAGTTTATTTCTCATAACTGTTGTAAGGAATATAACATCTGTGTTTAGAATATAGTAGATTCTAATGCAAACTGTGAGGATGAAGAAGATGCTTTGGGTGAGCTGGTGGGACTAGTAAAATCATTTTCTACAAAAATAGATAAATTGAAGGTAGATCGTGATTGCTTCTCTTATGAATATGTAGAGGATATTCCGGTCCTCGAAACAAATGTTCTTGGCAGCCCTACTTATGATGAGGAAGTGATTTCAGATACTATCTAAGAAAAAACAACTTGTAATGAATATCCCAACGAAGATGACGAAGAGTAGAGCTCTCCCATGGTTCATGTTTATTATGATTGTGAATCTGATCCTTGGGAGAGCCATGAAGGAGAAAAAGAGGGAAAGCCAAATGAACAGTTTATATCCTTCCTTGAACCTATGAGTGAGTAGCCACCACCTGGGATCAGTCATCCTGCATCAACTTCTCATCCACCTATGCTTACCGAATATATTTAGCCATGTGTGAGTAGTTGTGGAGTAGATCGGGTTGTGTGTTACAAATTTTCTGGAGTTTTCCACTCGTTCTATGAGCCTGTCAGTGAGTACATGGAGCTACATTTCCTTCATGCCTTGGAGCCGTCTAGATTTATCTCAACTTCAACCTTTGGAGGAAAGATGAAGGATGTAATTGTTCTACTATCATGGTTGCATCGTCTGTTATCAATTGCTAACAGAGTAAAATAACTTCCAGTCAGGAAGTTACTTGAATGGCTATGGTGGAAGTTCGATTTCACCTAGCACTGTGTAAGAAAATCAATTAGTCTAGGAATGTACATAAATAACCTCCTCCTAGAGCCCATGTGTTTTTTTTTCATTTTTAGGATAGTGTGCTTGTCATCTTTTATTTCTCAGTAGGATATTTTTTGAGCATGACTCCATAGTCAAACAACTAAGGCACTGGAACTACGCATTCTTGGCAGCTCACAGGGACCATGCCATCCCCTATGGAGCCAAATGTTATCACATTAAGTTGTCAAGGGCCACAGGTTGCAACCATGAGCACAAAGCAACACTTAGAGGAGTCTAATATGGACTCAAATGAAATGAGTGAGGAAGTTCAGTTTTCAATGGAGGAGATTCCATTCAAAGTTTAGATTAGCGGCTCATGGGCTTTCGGGAGTCCAAAATTGCACGAAGTATAGCGCCCGAAGTCTCGAAGTGGCTGAAATCCCAAAGAGGATTTCGTTCGTCTGATTCTGGAGGCCACACGTCGTCAATCCTTAACTTTGGAGGATTTGCTTGGGGCAAATAAAGTTTGAAGTTTTAAAATTACGAAGCCCGAATCGCGAAGCAGATTTCAGTTGTCAATTCAAAAAGGGAAGATCTGATCTATTGATCCAAATAGGATATATTTGAGCCGTTGATCGTAAATCCTCATCCAAAATCACAAGATCGATGGCCATAGTCCATTGCGGGGACACGATGTGCTTGGGCAATAACTTTCTTGAGCGATCCCGCAATTGAAACCATGGTTTGGCAAAACTAATACATGGAAAAAGGTGGTGGATTGCAGGCTCAAAAGCTATGTGAACCCAAACCACCTTTGAGCGGCCCCACAATCATGCGTTTACGTGGCATCCTATCCGAGAGTAGTGTGCAGCTGCCCCCTTGACATTAAGCCACATTTCAATCCCGATGCAGTTCGTTAATGAGAGTGAGAGAGGTGGTTGAAAACTCATCTCAACACATAAATGGAAAGCATGTTGAGAATGACTGTGAGTGCAGATTGTCAATCTGAAGCTTCCTTCTAGACGAGGTTTCCTACAAAGCACATAACTGAGGCGAGCTCGTGTTTGACATGAGAAGTCCTGCACAGTCTGACAGAGAAGGCACCAACAAAAATATTTGAATGCAGTGGTCCAATCATGCCCCTGGTAGTTACAGAAGTTCTAAGTATATATAGGCAGTTTTAGTATTTTGTTAAGGTGGATGGTTGAGTTAGGCTCCCTTATTGTAAACTTTTGATGAAGAACATTGGTTTTCTAGTTATGTATTTGTTTTTGAGATATCTTTTTTTAATGAAATTCAACTTGTTCTCCATCTTATTTGCCTCTGATATTGAGAGAGTTCATGTTTGATTGATTCACATGGATTGTTGTAACTATATTATGATAATTTTTTTATTATAGTACTGTTATGATTTCTTTCAACTTCCTTGAAATTTGAATCCAAGAGGAACTTGTGTTTAAGTTTTTCCTCCTTAGGCTGCTGGAAAATCAGATGTTCATAGCTGACCTCTACACCTTTCTCACTAAATATTCTTCCTATTCACCCTTACTCCAACTTACTAACTGAATTTAATCAAGACCTCACCTACAACTGCATACCAGTCTAGTTTTCTGAGTTAAAACAATATCATCTTGAGTCTGCGCCCATTTGACCTCTTTAAAACCAACCTGTGACATAAAACTCTGATGGGTACTGGGCTTACCTCCAATGCAATATGGACGTGAATTCTAGTGCTAACACTAGGGAGGACTGTTTTCCTCAGATTTTCAAGTGGGTTCTTGAACATAGGGAGTTGTAGCTTCCATCTGGTTGCATCCAGAAAAACCAGGGTGGTAGGGTGGTGCAAGGGAGAACCATTGTTCTATGTTATGCAGGTTGGTTCCTGTGTGACTGGAAGTTAGTGCTTCCATCTAGTTGGTGCTGGAACACTCAGGGAGTTAGTGCTTCCTTATAGTGGGTGCTAGAGAAACCAGAGAGTTGGTGCTCTCAGAAATTTGCAGCTTGTTAAAGAAGAGGTTGTAGCCTCATTTTGAGTTGGTTCTCAAATAAAGATGATGTACATAACTTAAAAGACTGCCTATCATTCGAAGAAGAAGGGGTTTTCTCCCTTTATGGGTTTCCTTGTGAATATCTGTCTCTGTGTATATCATATGTGTGATTGATGTTTGTTATTTCTACTGCTCATATCTTGCATAATCTTGATGATCACTTGGAGAAGGTTAATAATATTTTAATAGGCATAAAATTGTTTAAGAACAGTAACAACTGATTCACCCCTCCCCCCCTCTCAGTTGTCTTAGTAATTCAAACACTTGCCTCAGAGTGCAAACAATTGAGCGATAGAAGTGTGTAGACTTATGAACGTCTCGCAAAAGATGCAAAGATAAGGAAGTTGGAGGCGCAACAACAAGAGGCGCAACAACATGCATCCTCCATGCAAACGTAGATGAAGCTACTCACTGCAGTTGAGAGAATGAAAAGATCACAAGAGCAATGCGCAGTCCAACAATAGGTTACTGCCACCAGGTCAGAGTAATGGAAGTCGCGTAGAAACTACAACTTGTGCAGGATGAAGCCTGCAAGGTGTTTGAATAAATTGAAGGACAATGATCGCAACTGGACCAGGTGGTTGCATTAGTTGAACAATGCCTGGAAGGGCCTGTTACAACACATACAATCCAGGAGCTTGTTGAGCAGGAGGCTTAGTCGAATCAATAGGTCGAGGTAGCTCGAGTGAATCTCAAGGCCTTAGAAGTGACATTGCCCAAGCCTGAGTGACTCGGGACAAGTCATAGGTGAGTGTTGGGGGCCTATTGGCCCTCGACCAAGTTTTGAGGAAACCTTCATCAAGTTTGGACCACCTTTTGGACTTCGACAATCTGGTCAAAGATGGAGCGCCATGGCGGAGCTGAGATCGCATATCTCACTTGTTTTGCAGGCTATGTGGACCCAACAAGGGGTTCATTAGGGTTTTTGTAATGGGTTATGGGATGTCAGCCCATGGGTTTACCCATGTTTAGGCCCTTTTGTAAGGAAATGTAAAAGTATAAATAAATAAGAACGTATGGTAGAAAGAGATAGAGACAAGAAGCAAAGTCTTGGTAGCTAAGTGCAAGTAGTTTTGGGTTTCTTAGTGCAACAGATTGTGTATGTATGGCTTTGTTCTTGATAGAGAAGTTGGCTTTGTGCCTTGACCTAGTTGTGGGAAGGAGGATTTGGTGCTCAGTGCAAAGATCTCTCATCTGATGCGAAGCTTGGCTCTATGGCTTAGTGCACAGTAGTAGATGAATGTAAGAGATTGAGGAATAATTAAGAAGACAAAGAAGTTGGTGGACGTAGCCCCACACTGGGGTGAACCATGTATATCTTGTGTCTTTGGTGTGCTTTGTGTTGTGTTGCTTATGTTATGAATCTTCTCAGTGCTTCGCTGATGTGTATTTCTTTATTGGTATTATGGGTGAATGAATGTTAGATCTAACCTAGTGCTATGTGTTGACTGATTGAAGTGCTTAATATTTATTGTTACTGCGATGATCTACTATTAAGTGAGGTTATGCGATGTTATTAAAGCTAATGAACTAATGAATATCATCTCCTAAGTATTTATAGAGTACTTTGTGAAGTGTTCTTATCACAGATCTATGTCCCATATCGGTTACATACACCTGAGTCCTATAGCCCCCCCTGCTTCCACCTCGGGTGAGACTTCGCCTGCTTTGCAGGTGTTTCCGAAAGGGTCGATAGTTAGGGTTTTGTTGGTGCGCTATTGAAGCATTGAACCCTGGGTCTGCCCCTGTGCCAACAATGTTGTAATATGCACATATCCTTTAATGAACGTCTTATAGTACCCTATATGTCCTAATGTTTCTCTTAACTTCTGTACTAATGTAGGTGGTGTTAAGTACAAAATCACTGCAATCTTGGTAGGATCCACTAGTAATATTTTCTTACATACCACATGCCCCAACAAAATTCCAAAAGGAGCATAAAAAATACATTTTTTTCAAATTCAATGAAATATGACATTGCCTACACCTATCTGTTAGCGTTCGGAAGTCACTCCTGGATTGCTAGCAGGAGCAGAGCCCGAAGCCCATCAGATTTAATGTCACGGTTTAATTTAAAGGTTGATCAAATGGAGGAAGACTCACAACAGCATAAATCCAACTTCAGAAACCAGACCAAGCATGCATGAAAGAATGAGGTCTTGATAAACTCCAAACAGCGGGTTGTAATAAAAGGGCGAGTAGGTGGAAGATTTACGCAAGAAGAGCGCAATGTTCTATTACAGACATCAGGTATAAAGAAGAAATGAGCTCAAACACAAAATCCTTTTACATTCGAACACATAAAAACCAGAGGGCACGACAACGCCACAACAAATCCTTTGTTGCAACCAGTTGCACTACTGTGAATCCTCAGGTAACAGACGAACAAAGATGGAAAAGAAGGAGAACTGCTTGTTATAAACCAAGAAATCTCAAACACAGAGGCATAACCATGAAACCAGAGTATTTGCTGAAACTACACAGTCGGGAGCTTAGCTCTACCATCGATAGATACAAAAATGGCAAAAATGCCTACATATACTCCAACTAATCAACAGCGGCGGAACCAAGAAAGTGCATTGAGGATTTGCGTCTGCATGGCCTCTGACAACACGGAGCTGTGATCTCTGAACGGTCGTGCAACTTATGGCAGACGCGATCAGCTTTCGGACAATTCATTCGACGAATCGATGTGCTTTCAATTCGTTACAGGACATCCCCGTTATGGCGGAGACGATGTCTAACCACCGCCAACTGCTTTAATAACTGCTTCTTGGGATTGGAGATGGTTCAGCCAACTCAACATCTTGGGCCAGGGAAGACTTCTCGAGCTGCCATCTGGAACAACTGACAAGCTTGAGAGATGGACATGGGGTATGGAAGAAGCGATGGCATTGAGGGGCACGTGGCAGAGGTGGAAAGGGGTGAGAGTGATAACCGAGAGGGGCGACAGAAGATGGGCCGTGTAGGTGGGCTTCCAGGAGGAAACTACCCTTTAGGCTAGGAGCTGACGTGGAAAGGAGGTACGTGGCAGGCCATGAGTGGAGGGTGAGGAACGAAAGGATGAAACGCGGCGACTGGGGACAAGCGGATGGAAGAATGATACGACAGAAAAAGGGGGACCCAAGCTGGTTAATTGTATTGCAGTTTGGGGAATGCGGGACAGCACGAGCGCCATTGATCTGGGCGCCTCGATCGTGGTCGCTGGAGAGTTGCATATGGGAGCTCGGACCCCCCCCCTCCGCTTAAAGGTAGAAAGGCAGGGGGGGTCCAAATTGATATTTACCACCGTGGATCCGGGCGCGCGCATATGGGCCGTCGGA